>JAVKPL010003791.1:0-20500 GCA_032173675.1 Gastrolobium villosum
ATCACATATAGTACTTATGTATTTTACTAATTATGTGGGATGTTACACTCTCCCCACCAAATAGGAATTTTGTCCGCAAAATTAAACTTACTTAAGAGTTAAACAGTTCTGGATAGCGTTTCTGAATGTCGTTCTCGCGCTCCCAAGTGGCTTCAGCTGCCGATCGGTTGTTCCATAATACTTTTACCAAAGGAATCTCTTTGGAACGGAGTCGCTTAACGGATCTTTCAAGAATTTGGAACGGTTGCACTTGATACGTTAGATTTTCCTTTAGTTCCACTTCTTCCGGCTGTAAAACATGAGATGGATCAGAGAGATACCTCCGTAGCTGCGACACATGAAATACATTGTGAATTCCTGACAGATTGGGTGTAAAGCCAACCGGTACGCAGACTCTCCAATCCGGTCCATGATCAGATACGGTCTTAAGTATCGTGGACTTAACTTCTTAACTCCCATTCTCCTTCCGAGTCCCGATGTAGGTGTGATTCTCAAAAATACGAGGTCTCCGACTTCGAAAGATAGAGGCTTATGACGCTTGTCGTAATAACTCTTCTGTCTGGCCCGAGCCCGCTGCATATTCTCCCGAATCTTCTTTACTTGTACGGATGTTTCTAGAATTAGATCAGGTCCTAACATACTTCGCTCACCTACTTCAGTCCAACATAAAGGGGATCTGCATTTTCTTCCATACAAAGCTTCGTACGGTGCCATCTGAATACTGGAATGGTAACTGTTGTTGTAAGCAAACTCAATCAACGAAAGATAATTATCCCAGCTGCTTCCTAATTCCAGAACACATGCTCGTAACATGACCTCTAATGCTTGAATAGTGCGTTCCGTCTGTCCATCGGTCTGCGGATGGTAAGCAATACTCAATCTCAAGTGGGTTCCTAATGCTCTTTGAAAAGATTCCCAAAACTTTGATGTAAACTTGGGATCACGATCACTGACAATACTCGTAGGAACTCTGTGCAGCTTCACAATCTCCTGCAGGTAAATTCTGGCAAACCTCTCTGTATTATATGTGGTTCTAACACGCAAGAAATGAGCTGACTTCGTTAATCGATCAATAATCACCCAGATAGAATCATATCCTTCTCGCGTCCGAGGAAGTCCAACTACAAAATCCATCGCAATACTGTCCCACTTCCATTCGGGAATCTCCAAAGGTTGAAGGAGTCCCGACGGTTTCTGATGTTCGTACTTCACCTTCTGACAAGTTAAGCACCGAGATACATACTCTGCAATATCACGCTTCATACCCGGCCACCAAAACGAGGTCTTCAAATCATGGTACATCTTCGTGGATCCAGGATGAACTGCATACTTACCCTTGTGAGCCTCCTGTAAAACTTCTTGTTTCAACTCTTCGTTTGGTACTACTAACCGGCCTTGGAATCTCCAACTATCATTCTCATCCTTTACAACATCTTGGTTGCCAACCAATTCGCAGACTAACTCTTCATCTTTCTGAGCTTCCTTAATTCTACTGATCAATTCATTCTCCACCTTTATGCTTCCCAATCTTATGCTATGCCCTCTCTCCTCTACAGATAAATTCAAGTCTCGAAAGGCCTCAAACAATTTCAATTCTTCCATCATCAAAGTTGCAGTGTGCAGTGTCTTCCTACTCAGGGCGTCAGCTACCACGTTTGCCTTTCCTGGGTGGTATTTAAGTTCAAAATCGTAGTCCTTCAGAAATTCCATCCACCGACGTTGCCGCACATTCAGCTCCTTCTGGTCGAACAAGTACTTCAAACTCTTATGATCGCTGAACACGTCAAACTGCGAACCATACAAGTGGTGCCTCCAAATTTTAAGTGCGAACACTATAGCTGCCAACTCCAAATCGTGCGTAGGGTAATTCTCTTCGTGAGGCTTTAGTTGTCGAGATGCATAAGCTACCGCCATACGATCCTGCATCAACACGCATCCAAGTCCTTTCAGCGACACATCACAGTATACTTCGAATTTTCGGGTAGGATCCGGAATCGTGAGTACGGGAGCGCTTGTCAATCTGCTCTTCAGTTCCAAGAAACATTCTTCACAAGCTTCGGTCCACTCAAAAGGCTTGTCCTTCCGAGTGAGACGGGTAAGAGGTTGCACTATCTGAGAGAAATTCTGGATAAACCTTCGATAATATCCAGCAAGACCTAAGAAACTTCTTACTTCGGTGACAGTCTTGGGTCGTTCCCAATTCATGACAGCTTCAACTTTGCTGGGGTCCACCGCGATACCTTTTGATGAAATGACATGGCCCAGAAACTGGACCTCTTTAAGCCAAAACTCGCACTTCGACCATTTCGCGTACAACTGCTTCTCCTTCAAGATTTGCAAGACAATCCTCAGATGTTCCGCGTGCAGCTCTTCATTAGCTGAGTAAATCAGGATATCGTCGATAAACACAATAACAAACTGATCAAGAAAGGGGCGGAAGATGCGGTTCATGTAGTCCATGAATACCGCTGGGGCATTCGTAAGTCCGAATGGGATCACCTGATATTCGTAGTGCCCATAACGAGTCCTAAAAGTGGTTTTCGGAATATCCTTCGGTTTGACCCGGATCTGATGGTATCCCGATCGTAAATCTATCTTGGAAAAGACTCTGGCTCCTCTCAGCTGGTCCATCAAATCGTCGATCCTCGGTAGCGGATACTTATTCTTTACCGTAACTTTGTTCAGCTGTCGATAATCTACACACAGGCGTAAACTTCCATCCTTCTTCTTAATCAAGATGGCTGGAGCACCCCGTGGAGAGGTACTCGGTCTGATGAATTCCTTTGCCAAAAGCTCTTCTATCTGCTTCTTCAACTCGTGAAGTTCCAAAGGCGCCATGCGATACGGGGCAATGGAGATTGGTCCAACTCCAGGAACAAGTTCGATAGAAAATTCTATTTCCCTATGAGGAGGCAATCGAGGTATTTCATCCGGGAATACCTCCTCGAATTCTCTAACTACCGGTACATTCTGAATTTGATTGTCAACCGAGGTCTCAGCCTCGATCGACAAAAGATACCCTGCTGCTCCCTTGCGGAGCTCTTTTCTAACTTGCAATAAAGAAAAAAAGAGAGAAAGGTTGAAAATTACCATCTTTCGCATCCAGTGCGAACACCCGTGCTCGCGTAGGCTGCGGATTCGTTCCGGGGGCACTCGTAAGCGATATGTCCTTGCTGGCCACATCTGAAACATGCATTGTTGTTCTTGCGACAAACTCCAAAGTGATTCTTTCCACACGTAGCACAAACAGTCGCACCCTGCCGTCCAGTTGACGATTGACCAACAGTATTGCTTCTCTTATAATTTCCAGGCCGCGCCTGCAATTGCGAACCTCTGCCTCGACCCCTACCAGGTGTCGTCCTGAAGAACCTGCCTGAGTGATAGCAGTTCCGTGTGCTTCATTCTTCTCATTGCTTTAGGAAAATACTTATCCAAAAATACTTGTCTGAATAAACGTTGCCAGTCCCCCAATGGTAGTGATAAGATCCCCTTCCGCATCGCCAGACCTTCCCCGAGTTGAACTGCGACCACCTGCCATGATTCTGCACTCACAATATCCTGAGATGAGTTGATCAGGCTCACCGCAAGTTATTCATGGCAGCAGTCCCCAGTAGGTACTCGTGTTCAATTCGGACAAGTTAGCTATGCATCCGTGTCTTATCACAGAACGGTCCTAACAATCTAACTACCCTAGTCTCAACACTTAAACTATACCACATTTAGACAGTCAATCAGCAGATAAACACAATCAACAATCAAGTCAATCAATCACAAGCAAATCCATGGACCAAACTGCTCTGATACCAATTAGTGTAACGCCCTCCCTTGTATGCATCCAAGAGAGTCGTTTGCTAAGCGGAATTAGAGTCGTTAACGTCACATGAGCTAACAAAGATTCTCATATATAAATTCAAATCCGAAAAGCGTTTCTACAGTTCTGATCACTTCTGTTTGGACGATAAAAAATGTTTCAAGTGATTTAGAAAGAGCACGTTTGGGGCTTCGCGTGCATATAAAATAATAGTAATTCCGAGTTCGTTTGCTCATAAAAACACCACCCGTAATGTGCACTGTAAAAATTTCAGCACTTAAGTCTTTCAAAAATCCCTTTCACAAAGGTTTTCCAAAATAGCCGCTGTTCATAAAAGTTCAAGATAAAACAAAGATGATAAGGTCTACAGTCATCCAAGAGTACCAAAACATTAAACATTACAGTCATCCAATCATTCAAACAACAACAGTGATAATCCATGCATCAGCAAGCAACAGCAAAACATCACTCCTTCAAATGCTTTTACGTCCTCCTGCCATTTTGGAAAAATAGCAGCCCCGAAGGGTGAGAATAATCCCAGTAGTGTGGCAACAAAACCAGTAATATAACAGTATTAACTAGGCACCAAATCATAAACAGTCACTTCAACATATCCTTGTTCCTTTTCCTTTTTCCTTTTCATCATATTCATATATATAGCGCATATAACGCCTTTCCTTTTCATCATATTCATATATTGCGTATATAACGCCCTTTCCTTTGCGCTTTTAGCACCGTCGTGCGCGCACTTCACAGTGGAATCAAATATCCCTTGGCACCTGAGCTCCATGTGGATTCCAACTGTGGGCCTATGCGGACTGATGCCAAGTGTCCCATACCCCGGTACCTTGGGGATGCCTATATGATGCTTGCTCAAACACATGGTCCTGTACATAACTAGTCTAAAACAAGGCCTATATGATCTTGATACATGCATGTCATGCTATGCTTTCACACACAAAGCGTAAAAATGCGGTATGATGTAAGATGCATGCTTATATACCTTTCATATAGCCATCACGGCACATATACTTTTCATATGCGTTATGCTGCCACATAACGTCTTTACCTCATAATCATATAGCCATCACGGCACATTTTTGGCAGTTTCCTTTCATCATACGGAACATAATACTTTTACGGAATATGGAGCATCATGTCACAATTTTATACCAGTAGTCAATAGTCACATTAGGTAATATCGCCTGACACTTACCTTGTGTGCCTTAAACAATACCAAGCCGCAGCGAAGTATCTCACTTCTTATGCACACCTAAATCAATTACAACCAATCATTTACAGCGGCGATTTACAGCAGAAACGGTGAGCATACAGCAGTGTTTTACAGTGGAAAACAGTGGGCATACAGCAGTGTTTTACAGCAGAAAAACAGTGAGCATACAGCAGCGTTTTTACAGCAGAAAACAGTGACGTTTGTGCTTAAAACAGTGAGCAGAAACAGTGAGTTGTTCTTTAAAACAGTGAGCAGAAAACAGTGGTATTTTCCTTAAAAACAGTGGACAGAAACAGTGACGTTTTACAGCAGGAAAACAGTGAACATACAGCAGAAACAGTGACCATTTTGAAACAGAAACAGTGGCTCCTTGGACATCAACAGTGGCAGAAACAGTGACATCAAACAGTGGCAGAAACAGTGGCATTTGAACGTTAAAACAGTGACATAATCAGTGGCTTTTGCGCATCAAAACAGTGGCATGAATGGTAGTATTTAATCATGAAACAGTGACATAGGTAGAGGTATTTGCACCTCAAAACAGTGGCATAAAGAGAGGTTTTTGAACATTAAGACAGTGGCATAAATGGTGATTAAAACAGTGGCATAAATCATGATTTTTGGACATTGAAACAGTGGCATGAATGATACATTTGAACATCCAAAACAGTGATATAAATCATGATTTTTTAGACATTAAAACAGTGGCATAAATAGTGATTCTTGATCATCACAACAGTGGCAAAATGGGAGTATTTAGACACCAATACAGTGGCATAGAGGGTAGTGTTTGGACATCAAGATGGTGGTTATTTTATGCAGAAATAGTGGCTCATTAAGTACTAAAACAGTGAGTGTTTTTGGTGCAAAACAGTGACATATGTGGCATTAAAACAGTGAGCTTTTTATGCAGAAACAGTGGCACATAATGGACTAAAACAGTGAGTGTTTTTATGCAGAAACAGTGAGTGTTTTTATGCAGAAACAGTGGCACATAATGGACTAAAACAGTGAGTGTTTTTATGCAGAAACAGTGAGTGTTTTTATGCAGAAACAGTGGCATGTGATGCACTAAAACAGTGAGCATTTTATACAAAACAGTGGCATCAAAATGCTGAGCTTGTCCAACCGAAACAGTGGCATATGCATTCTTAAAACAGTGGCACTTTCATACAAAACAGTGGCATCGAGATGGTGCTCTTGTAAAACTGAAACAGTGGCCTATTCATCCTCAAACAGTGGCACATTCATAGAGAAACAGTGGCATATATATCCTCAAAACAGTGGCATATTCATTCCAAAACAGTGGCATTAACTCAAACATAACCATGGGACTTTCATTCCATTATATCATGCAATGTGCTATAAGGCTTAAAGAAAATCTCATGCAATAATGAAAATACACAAGTATCATCAAGTAACTCCATCCTTATTCCTTCACCATGCTCATTCAAGAATCCAACACAAATAGAACCAAGTAGACATCTCATGCACACATAGTTTCACACAATGTAAAAGGTCTAAGTTCTAGGCTTACCTCTTGTTGCACACACTCCTTGCTCACACACCACACCTTTCTAGTTCTACCAACAACAAGTCCACACTTCCTAGGAGATGATCTATGCGCATTCAAGGGTGAGGAGGAGCAACTTGGACAGCTTCAATGTTGAGGAACAAAACTGGACAGTGAGGGAAAAAAGAAGAAGAAGAGCTTGCACTTGCTTGGTGTAGGTCACGGTTTGGGAGTGTGAGGGAAGGTAAGTTACCAAGGTTTTTCTTTCTCCAAGAGGGCTTGTAGTCACGGCTAGAGAGGGAGGAAAGGAGGAAGGAACTTGGCTGAATGTAGAATGAGGACAGCCCCCTCATGTGTGCGCATAACTTAAAGAGAAGTGAGGAGGAGTTGCAATGATGAAACATCATGAAATTTCTGGTTTCTTGTGAAGGTGGGACTGCACACAAGGCTTGAACAAGCAAGAGTTTGCTTCTTGGTTACTCTTTGTACATGCAAGGATGTGGAGAGGAGAGGTTCAGATCTGATTGTGCTACCAAGTCAGAATTTTTTTTTTTAACACAAACAAACCAGCCATGCGCACAAGAAGGAGTGGAAGGGAGGTGTCATCATGAGCACCTGTAAGAGGGTTCACTAAGTCCACAAGCAAGACAGCTTTGTGGCAGCCAAGAAATCTGATTTAATGCAGCCTTTGTGCGCACATGATGGGGTAAATGCAGCCCAAAATCCTTCTTTTGTTGCATGTGGAAGCAAGGGGCAGATTTGGCTCATGATGGACTGCCAAAAGCATGCAAAAATCTGTACATTTCAGCCTCATGATGGAAGGTGTAAGGTGGTTCTCCAAGTCAACACTCAATGCAGATTTTGTGTCATAAAAATCTGCTCTATGACACCTCCATGTGCGCCTAAAATGGAGAAGGATGCAGCCCAAAATAGTGTTAAGGAGTACATGTGTCTTTCATGCAATGAAGTTGAATCCAAATGATGCACAAGCTAGGTGTGAGGTGGCGGTCATGAAGGGAAAATTGGCAGATTTTTCTAAGTCCTTTTCTATCATCCTATGCGCATGACAAGTGGGATGATACACCTAGCCATGTGGTGTTCCTTGCTGCATAAGGCAGCCTTGTTGGACAAGGTTTAGGGGAGGTAATATTGGGTACAACTTTGGGCTGAACAAGGTGGATCCAAAAGCCTCCTTGGGCCAATGGCCACACACACAAAGACCAACCACACAAGTCCAATAGTGACAAGTCCACACACACTAGCCCACTTCCAAAGTCCAATAAACACTAAAGCCTTCTAACACACACTCAAATTACTCATATGATTTTAATAAATTTCACATGCCTACATAAGCACCCTCCTATGATTTAATTTAAATACTTACCTTAGTCTTATCCAAGGATAAAGATCAACAATTCGCAAGCCATCACACATAAACCATAAATCCGAAATCTACACATAAATCTATCACATATAGTACTTATGTATTTTACTAATTATGTGGGATGTTACACTCTCCCCACCAAATAGGAATTTTGTCCGCAAAATTAAACTTACTTAAGAGTTAAACAGTTCTGGATAGCGTTTCTGAATGTCGTTCTCGCGCTCCCAAGTGGCTTCAGCTGCCGATCGGTTGTTCCATAATACTTTCACCAAAGGAATCTCTTTGGAACGGAGTCGCTTAACGGATCTTTCAAGAATTTGGAACGGTTGCACTTGATACGTTAGATTTTCCTTTAGTTCCACTTCTTCCGGCTGTAAAACATGAGATGGATCAGAGAGATACCTCCGTAGCTGCGACACATGAAATACATTGTGAATTCCTGACAGATTGGGTGGTAAAGCCAACCGGTACGCAGACTCTCCAATCCGGTCCATGATCAGATACGGTCTTAAGTATCGTGGACTTAACTTCTTAACTCCCATTCTCCTTCCGAGTCCCGATGTAGGTGTGATTCTCAAAAATACAAGGTCTCCGACTTCGAAAGATAGAGGCTTATGACGCTTGTCGTAATAACTCTTCTGTCTGGCCCGAGCCCGCTGCATATTCTCCCGAATCTTCTTTACTTGTTCGGATGTTTCTAGAATTAGATCAGGTCCTAACATACTTCGCTCACCTACTTCAGTCCAACATAAAGGGGATCTGCATTTTCTTCCATACAAAGCTTCGTACGGTGCCATCTGAATACTGGAATGGTAACTGTTGTTGTAAGCAAACTCAATCAACGAAAGATAATTATCCCAGCTGCCTCCTAATTCCAGAACACATGCTCGTAACATGTCCTCTAATGCTTGAATAGTGCGTTCCGTCTGTCCATCGGTCTGCGGATGGTAAGCAGTACTCAATCTCAAGTGGGTTCCTAATGCTCTTTGAAAAGATTCCCAAAACTTTGATGTAAACTTGGGATCACGATCACTGACAATACTCGTAGGAACTCCGTGCAGCTTCACAATCTCCTGCAGGTAAATTCTGGCAAACCTCTCTGTATTATATGTGGTTCTAACACGCAAGAAATGAGCTGACTTCGTTAATCGATCAATAATCACCCAGATAGCATCATATCCTTCTCGCGTCCGAGGAAGTCCAACTACAAAATCCATCGCAATACTGTCCCACTTCCATTGAAGGGGAATCTCTTCAAGTATCATACTCATCCTTTACAACATCTTGGTTGCCAACCAAATCGCGAACTAACTCTTCATCTTTACAACATCTTGGTGAGCCTCCTTAATTCTACTGATCAATTCATTCTCCACCTTTATAGTTCCCAATCTTATGCTATGCCCTCTCTCATCTACAGATAAGTTCAAGTCTCGAAAGGCCTCAAACAATTTCAGTTCTTCTATTATCAGAGTTGCAGTGTGCAGTGTCTTCCTACTCAAGGCGTCAGCTACCACGTTTGCCTTTCCTGGGTGGTATTTAAGTTCAAAATCATAGTCCTTCAGAAATTCCATCCGCCGACGTTGCCGCATATTCAGCTCCTTCTGGTCGAACAAATACTTCAAACTCTTATGATTGCTGAACACGTCAAACTGCGAACCATACAAGTGGTGCCTCCAGATTTTAAGTGCGAACACTATAGCTGCTAACTCCAAATCGTGCGTAGGATAATTTTCTTCGTGAGGCTTTAGTTGTCGAGATGCATAAGCTACCGCCATACGATCCTGCATCAACACGCATCCAAGTCCTTTCAGCGACGCATCGCAGTATACTTCGAACTTTCGAGTAGGATCCGGAATCGTGAGTACGGGAGCACTTGTCAATTTGCTCTTTAGTTCCAAGAAACATTCTTCACAAGCTTCAGTCCACTCAAAAGGCTTATCCTTCCGAGTGAGACGAGTAAGAGGTTGCACTATCTGAGAGAAATTCTGGATAAACCTTCGATAATATCCAGCAAGACCTAAGAAACTTCTTACTTCAGTGACAGTCTTGGGTCGTTCCCAATTCATAACAGCTTCAACCTTGCTGGGGTCCACCGCGATACCTTCTGATGAAATGACATGGCCCAGAAACTGGACCTCTTTAAGCCAAAACTCGCACTTCGACCATTTCGCGTACAACTGCTTCTCTTTCAATATTTGCAAGACAATCCTCAGATGTTCCGCATGCAGCTCTTCATTAGCTGAGTAAATCAGGATGTCGTCGATAAACACAATAACAAACTGATCAAGAAATGGGCGGAAAATGCGGTTCATGTAGTCCATGAATACCGCTGGGGCATTTGTAAGTCCGAATGGGATCACCTGATATTCGTAGTGCCCATAACGAGTCCTAAAAGCTGTTTTCGGAATATCCTCCGGTTTGACCCGGATCTGATGGTATCCCGATCGTAAATCTATCTTGGAAAAGACTCTGGCTCCTCTCAGCTGGTCCATCAAATCATCGATCCTCGGTAGCGGATACTTATTCTTTACCGTAATTTTGTTCAGCTGTCGGTAATCTACACACAGACGTAGACTACCACCCTTCTTCTTAATCAAGATGGCTGGAGCACCCCATGGAGAAGTACTCGGTCTGATAAATTCCTTTGCCAAAAGTTCTTCTATCTGCTTCTTCAACTCTCGAAGTTCCAACGGCGCCATACGATACGGGGCAATGGAGATTGGTCCAACTCCAGGAACAAGTTCGATAGAAAATTCTATTTCCCTATGAGGAGGCAATCGAGGTATTTCATCCGGGAATACCTCCTCGAATTCTCTAACTACCGGTACATTCTGAATTTGATTGTCAACCGAGGTCTCAGCCTCGATCGACAAAAGATACCCTGCTGCTCCCTTGCGGAGCTCTTTTCTAACTTGCAATAAAGAAATGAGAGAGAAAGGTTGAAAATTACCATCTTTCGCACCCAGTGCGAACACCCGTGCTTGCGTAGGCTGTGGATCAGCGTTCTGGGGGCATTCGTAAGCGAAATGTCCTTGCTGGCCACATCTGAAACATGCATTGTTGTTCTTGCGACAAACTCCAAAGTGATTCTTTCCACATGTAGCACAAACAGTCGCACCCTGCCGTCCAGTTGACGATTGACCAACAGTATTGCTCCTCTTAAAATTTTCAGGCCGCGCCTGCAACTGCGGACCTCTGCCTCGACCCCTACCAGGTGTCGTCTTGAAGAATCTGCCTGCTCGGTTTCCTCCGTGGAATTGTGTTGGTGGCTTGTTCAAGTTCTTGGCCTCATATTCTGAATAAACGTTGCCAGTCCCCCAATAGTAGTGATAAGATCCTCTTCCGCATCGCCAGACCTTCCCCGAGTTGAACCGCGACCACCTGCCATGATTCTGCATTCACAATATCCTGAGATGAGTTGATCAGGCTCACCGCAAGTTATTCATGGCAGCAGTCCCAAGTAGGTACTCGCGTTCAATTCGGACAAGTTAACAATGCATCCGCGTCTTATCACAGAACGGTCTAAACAATCTAACTACCCTAGCTAATATATACTTAAACTATAGCACATTTAGACAGTCAATCAGCAGATAAACACAATCAACAATCAATTCAATCAATCACAAGCAAATCCATGGACCAAACTGCTCTGATACCAATTAGTGTAACGCCCTCTCTTGTATGCATCCAAGAGAGTCGTTTGCTAAGCGGAATTAGAGTCGTTAACGTCACATGAGCTAACAAAGATTCTCATAAATTCAAATCCGCAAAGCGTTTCTACAGTTCTTATCACTTCTGTTTGGACGATAAAAAATATTTCAAGTGATTTAGAAAGAGCACGTTGGGGGCTTCGCGTGCATATAAAATAATAGTAAATCGGAGTTCGTTTGCTCATAAAAACACCACCCGTAAGGTGCACTGTAAAAATTTCAGCACTTAAGTCTTTCAAAAATCCCTTTCACAAAGGTTTTCCAAAATAGCCGCTGTTCATAAAAGTTCAAGATAAAACAAAGATGATAAGGTCTACAGTCATCCAAGAGTACCAACACATTAAACATTACAGTCATCCAATCATTCAAACAGCAACAGTGATAATCCATGCATCAGCAAGCAACAGCAAAACATCACTCCTTCAAATGCTTTTACGTCCTACTGCCATTTTGGAAAAATAGCAGCCCCGAAGGGGTGAGAATAATCCCAGTAGTGTGGCAACAAAACCAGTAATATAACAGTATTAACTAGGCACCAAATCATAAACAGTCACTTCAACATATCCTTGTTCCTTTTCCTTTTTCCTTTTCATCATATTCATATATATAGCGCATATAACGCCTTTCCTTTTCATCATATTCATATATTGCGTATATAACGCCCTTTCCTTTGCGCTTTTAGCACCGTCGTGCGCGCACTTCACAGTGGAATCAAATATACCCTTGGCACTTGAGCTCCATGTGGATTCCAACTGTGGGCCTATGCGGACTGATGCCAAGTGTCCCATACCCCGGTACCTTGGGGATGCCTATATGATGCTTGCTCAAACACATGGTCCTGTACATAACTATTCTAAAACAAGGCCTATATGATCTTGATACATGCATGTCATGCTATGCTTTCACACACAAAGCGTAAAAATGCGGTATGATGTAAGATGCATGCTTATATACCTTTCATATAGCCATCACGGCACATATACTTTTCATATGCGTTATGCTGCCACATAACGTCTTCACCTCATAATCATATAGCCATCACGGCACATTTTTGGCAGTTTCCTTTCATCATAATGAAACTTAATACTTTTACGGAATATGGAGCATCATGTCACAATTTTATACCAGTAGTTAATAGTCACATTAGGTAATATCGCCTGACACTTACCTTGTGTGCCTTAAACAATACCAAACCGCAGCGAAGTATCTCACTTCTTATGTACACCTAAATCAATTACAACCAATCATTTACAGCGGCGATTTACAGCAGAAACAGTGGGCATACAGCAGCGTTTTACAGTGGAAAACAGTGAGCATACAGCAGTGTTTTACAGCAGAAAAACAGTGAGCATACAGCAGTGTTTTTATAGCAGAAAACAGTGACGTTTGTGCTTAAAACAGTGAGCAGAAAACAGTGGTATTTTCCTTAAAAACAGTGGGCAGAAACAGTGACGTTTTACAGCAGAAAAACAGTAGCACCTTACAGCAGAAACAGTGACCATTTTAAAACAGAAACAGTGACATTTTGGACCTCAAAACAGTGGCAGAATAGTGGCATTAGACAGTGGCAGAAACAGTGGCATTTGAATGTTAAAACAGTGACATAGTCAATGGCATTTGAACCTCAAAACAGTGGCATAAGTAGTGTTATTTGTGCATCAAAACAGTGGCATGAATGGTAACATTTAAGCATTAAAACAGTGACATTAGTGGTGATTTTTGCACATCAAAAACAGCGGCAAAGGGAGTGGTTTTTGAACATTAAAACAGTGGTATGAATGATACATTTGAACATCCAAAACAGTGATATAAATCATGATTTTTAGACATTAAAACAGTGGCATAAATAGTGATTCTTGATCATCAAAATAGTGGCAAAATGGGAGTATTTAGACACCAATACAGTGGCATAGAGGGTAGTGTTTGGACATCAAGATGGTGGTTATTTTATGCAGAAACAGTGGCTCATTAAGTACTAAAACAGTGAGTGTTTTTGGTGCAAAACAGTGACATATGTGGCATTAAAACAGTGAGCATTTTATGCAGAAATAGTGGCACATAATGGACTAAAACAGTGAGTGTTTTTATGCAGAAACAGTGGTATGTGAGACACTAAAACAGTGAGTGTTTTTATGCAGAAACAGTGGCATATAATGGACTAAAACAGTGAGTGTTTTTATGCAGAAACAGTGGCATGTGAGACACTAAAACAGTGAGTGTTTTTATGCAGAAACAGTGGCATATAATGGACTAAAACAGTGAGCATTTTATACAAAACAGTGGCATCAAAATGGTGAGCTTGTCCAACCGAAACAGTGGCATATGCATTCTCAAAACAGTGGCACTTTCATACAAAACAGTGACATCAAGATGGTGCTCTTGTAAAACTGAAACAGTGGCCTATTCATCCTCAAACAGTGGCATATTCATTCCAAAACAGTGGCATTAACTCAAACATAACCAGGGGACTTTCATTCCATTATATCATGCAATGTGCTATAAGGCTTAAAGAAAATCTCATGCAATAATGAAAATACACAAGTATCATCAAGTAACTCCATCCTTATTCCTTCACCATGCTCATTCAAGAATCCAACACAAATAGAACCAAGTAGACATCTCATGCACACATAGTTTCACACAATGTAAAAGGTCTAAGTTCTAGGCTTACCTCTTGTTGCACACACTCCTTGCTCACACACCACACCTTTCTAGTTCTACCAACAACAAGTCCACACTTCCTAGGAGATGATCTATGCGCATTCAAGGGTGAGGAGGAGCAACTTGGACAGTTTCAAGGTTGAGGAACAAAACTGGACAGTGAGGGAAAAAGAAGAAGAAGAGCTTGCACTTGCTTGGTGTAGGTCACGGTTTGAGAGTGTGAGGGAAGGTAAGTTACCAAGGTTTTTCTTTCTCCAAGAGGGTTAGTATGTTCGGCTAGAGAGTGAGGGAAGAGAGAAGAGTTGGCTGAAGGTAAAATGAGGACAGCCCCCTCTAGTGTGCGCCTAACTTAAAGAGAAGTGGGAGGAGGTTGCAATGATGATGCATCATGAAAATTCTGGTTTCTTGTGAAGGTGGGACTGCACACATGGTTTGAACAAGCAAGAGTTTGCTTCTTGGTTACACTATGTACATGCAAGGAGTGAAAAGGATAGGTTCAGATCTGAGTTATGCCACTTAAGTCAGAATTTTTAACATAAACAAGCAAGCTAGGCGCACAAGATGGAGTGGAAAGGAGGTGCATCATGAGCACATGTAAGAGGGTTCACTAAGTCCACAAGCAAGACAGCTTTGTGGCAGCCAAAAATCTGCTTTGGGGGGCTCTTGTGCGCACAAGTGATGGGAGAGATGCAGCCCCAAAATCCTTCTTTGGTTGCATGAGGAAGCAAGGACAGATTTGGCTCATGATGGACTGCCAAAAGCATGCAAAAATCTGCACAATTCAGCCTCATGATGGAAGGTGTAAGGTGGTTCTCCAAGTCAACACTCAAAGGCAGATTTTGTGTCATAAAAATCTGCTCCAAGACACCTCCATGTGCGCCTAAAAGAAGAAGAATGCAGCCCAAAATCATGCTAAATGGTACATGTGTCTTCCATGCAATGAAGTTGAAATCAAGTGATGTACAAGCTAGGTGATGTGGCGGTCAAACAAGAGGAAAATTGGCAGATTTTTCTAAGTATTTTCTACCTCTTGTGCGCATGAGTGAGTGAGAGAATACATCAAGTCAAGTGAAGGTTCCTTGGTACACAAACAACCTTGTTGGACAAGGCTTAGGGAAATAAGAATGGTTACAACTTTGGGCTGAAACAAGGTAGGTCCAAAAGCCATCCTTGGGCCATTGGCCTACACCTACAATGGATCCAATAAGACAAGTCTAAGGGTGGCAAGTCCACACACACTAGCCCACTTCCAAAGTCCAATAAACACTAAAGCCTTCTAACACACACTCAATTTACTCATATGATTAAATTCACATGTCTACAAATGTATCCTCCTATGATTTAATTTAAATACTTACCTTAGTCTTATCCAAGGATAAAGATCAACAATTCGCAAGCCATCACACATAAACCATAACTCTGAAATCTACACATACATCTATAACATATAGTACTTATGTATTTTACTAATTATGCGGGATGTTACAAATATAGTCATTAAATTAGATTTATTGAAGATGGAGAGAATAAATTATATTGTTTGGAAACAAATCAATTCGATTGATTGACCAAAATTAAGGAAACCAGTTAATTAAATTAATTTGATGAAATTTGGGAAACAAATCAATTGAATTGATTGATCAAAATTAAGGAAACCAATTAATTAAATTAATTAGCTGAAATTTAGGAAACAAATCAATTGAATTGATTGACCAAAATTAAGGAAGCTAATTAATTAAATTAACTGGCTGAAATTGGGGAAACCAATCAATTGGATTGATTGGATAAAATTAAGGAAATTACTCAATAAGATTGAGATTAGATGAGGACGTTGATTTGGCGCCACATCTATAAATAGCTCCTCTTCTTCCTTAATTTTGTATCTCTCTTTTTCTAATTTTCTTCACTAAACCTTAGCCAACACACACATCAGTGGCGGCTATATCTCTCTTGCAATAACGAAAGGCACTACCCAATCTCTATTCTTCTCTCAAGTCTAGCATCCCTCAATCATTTTCAACCCCCTTCAACGTATGATTGAGGGTGTGGCAAAGGTTGCTTTTTCTGCGCAATTTTTTTCTCTTTTATGCAACTTTCAGAATCAAGTTCCATTGTATCATCCGGAAGAAACAATGGAACACAACATGGTGATAAAATTGTATTCATCCGGAAGAAACAGCGGAACACGACTTGGTGATAAGATTGTATCATCCGGAAGAAATAGCGGAACACAACTTGGTGATAAAATCACTTCTGGAGAACAAATCAATATTGGCTACACAAAAAATAGATGTCAAGAAATCAAGATGATTCAAGTGCAGAAGCCACATTACAATTTAATACAAATCAAGAGAACATGGAAGCATTTTATGCTTCTCTTGTAGTAGAGACCACATCTTTGTCACATGTCCAAGACCCCCAACTCATTGATTATCTGTGAGAACTAGGTCTAGCGAAAAAACCCACAAAACTTTGCAAATTTTGCTAGACTTGCTCTCAAAAAAGTTCTCTCTTTTGGTGCACCCTGGACGCTCTATATTAATGAAAGATATTATGAGGTATTATTGCAAAATGACAAGATGACACTCAATGTTGAAGTAATATTATGAAGATATTATGGAGCACATTTAGTTGACAAGATGACACTCACTTGCAACCAAAATGGTGCACCACTTCCTCATTGGATAAGATCAAATATCTTCTCTTGATGCAGGTGATTTGTTCCAACAGGATCTCATCTTATCCTTTTGTTATGAAACAACTTTTCTTAGCCAATTCAAATTCGAATTCAAACATTTAAATTCAAACGTTCAAACACTTAAATACACAATTCAAATTCAAATTTCAATTTCAAAATTCAAATTTCAAAATCCAATTTCAAAATTCAAATTTCAAATTTCAAATTTCAAATTCAAAATTCAAAATTCAAAATTCAAATGTTTAATAATTAATTTAACTAATTAAATTAATTAGTAATGTCTTGGACCATCTAATCCCATTACATGATCCATGCGCCCTCTTTACTTTAGGTGGACTTCCAAACAGCTTCTTGGGCTAACAACCATTATTAGGCCCAATACCTTTAAAGCTAGATCATCATGACTATAAGGTGTTAGTGTGTGACCCATTAGGTCCAACATAGCCTTTGACATAAATGGGCTCGGGCCCAACAAGCCCACAACTCATTTAATGACGACACAGAGCACTAGCAATGCTTTGTTGCCCCAGAGCTAGTTAGATTAATGACTTGATCATCCTATTACACATATTTGGTTGCCGTATGTATTTCCTTTTGTCACGGTTACCTTTCCATTAACCTAGGGTAAGGAAATGTATCAACCCTTCCGATTTAGGGTAAGCTTTATTCGAAATAGGGAATCTTCAATTTACTGATTCAAAAGGCAGATCATCTCATGATCTCTTTTACTATGCATAGATTCCCGAGTCCATGTGTAACATCCCACATAATTAGGGAAAATACATAAAATATTATTGGGCATAAGAATGCATGTGTGAAAATTTGAATCTCATGTAATATGTGATTGGCTTTCGAATTATATGATTATTAGTGGGGAATTAATATTGAGCTAGGGAAATTATTGGAATTACCATAATATGTGAGAATTAATTTGGGCATGTGAAACTTTAGTTAAACGATGTAGGAATAATTTAGTAGGAATATATAGAAAGAATTAAAAATAATTAAAAGATTTGGAAAATTATAATTTTATGGGTGAGTAACTAAGTTGGTATCACTAATGGGTTTGAATAATTTGGGTCCCCAATTCTTGTTTGGCCGAAGCCTAAGGGCTTTGAGAGGTGCATTTGGTTCAGCCCAATTGTGCATTTTATCTAATCTTAACTCCTCCTAAGTAATCCAACTTGGCAGCCTTTAATTGGATAACAATCACCACATGGCAACAAACTATATCCTTGTTCTCTCCCTTCACATGTGCGCTTTGGTTAGATAAAAAGGGGAAAGGAAATACTGATTAAACTTTACATGAAATAACACAATTCAGCCACTCTTTGTTCCCTCTTTCCATGCGCCTAAGTAGGGTAAAAAGCTGGTCATTACTTGCTTCAATATACAAACCCATTCAGCCTTTACTTCATGCAACCAATGAATGAGCTGAAGTCAGAATGCATGCCTCATTATTGGACAGATATGCCACCCACCTTCCACCTCTTGGAGCGCATGAGAGGGAGAGTGAAGCATGGAAAATCCTGATCTTGGATCATTTAAATCAGCACCCTAATCTCTTGCATGAATTCCACTTGTTTCATCTTTGGACACTTCGATGATTCCCTACATGTTTCGGCCAATCTCCTTTCTTGTTTTTCCTCCCTTCACTCGAATCAGTTCTCATAGATGGTTGTGTTGTTTGAATAAAGTTCTGTTCGGTTGAGTCAGTCCCTCCGTTGCATATGCGTGGGTTAGAATCTTTGGAACGTTGGAAAGGAAGAATAGACCCTTTGGCCGATTGAGAACTTTGGTGCTTAGAACCAAGAACCGTAAGTAATCTTCCCTTCCTTTGTGTTCTGTTGTACGGCCCTAGAGAATTTAGGAGAGTATGATTATCCTTTTGTTGTTAGAAGTTTTGACCGTTCCATGTATGCACCCCTCATAGCAAGTTTTGTCTAGAAAGGTTATCTCTTTACTCGTTAGATGAACTCCTTAAACTAGAATCAGTTAATAAAATTTGTGTGTACCTTATGTTATGGGCAGAATGTGGGAAGGATTTTATTATCACTCTTGTGCTCTAGGAATATTATGTAAATAAATCTCTTAGACACATAATGATGAGTAGTAGCCATCCTGCATGTTTGGGGTTACCGTTGGTGTTGGAGATATTTGAGAAAGCATGCTGCTTGTAGCGCACCATAAGTGGATTAGTGGAGTTTAGAATAAATTATCCTTGATGTGTTGTTAAGTAAAATCAATTCTGTTTTGGTAATCATTGATGAACACTAAGTTTCCATTTAAACTAATAAACAACATGACATATAGGCTTTCTTTTGCGCACCTTAAGAGTAGGGAAGTAGAAATTATACGATTAAAACTTTGGGAATTTTATGTACCAAACTGAATCTGTTTGGGGTTAGGAACCTTAGAATTATTCATTGTTAAACGTTAGGAAATTGATTGTGAAGTCAGATTATTATTAGGAAAAAGAAACAAGGTAAAACCGGTTGGGAAATTAAGGATAAAAAGAGAAATGACGTGTGCTGCGTTTGGGAATTTCCATAGACTATAATTCTGACTTGTATGTTTTATTTAGGTACGTTTAACACTTGAGTGTGGACCTTTCGCTGTTGTTTGGTAAATTAGTTTGTGACGCGCGAGGTAAGTGTATGGTGGCATTACCTCTTGTGACTACTATCTAGTTTGCGGAATTATGAATTGTTGCTCTCATTCTGATTTATGATCATTGCATTCTGCCCTTGAATATGATATGCAGGATATTCTGTCTTGGAAAATAAATATATTCTGCATCTTGATATTTGAAAGCCATGGCGTATATGCCATTCTGATTATTACCTAGTCATGCATACATATCTCATAATTTTTAGTTGTTTGTTTGTGTGCGAACCATGACATAGCATACATGCATGATTTCATGCTGTTTCTGAATTAAAAATAATTATGAAAAGTAAGCATATGTTTGAGCACGCATCATATATGCATCCCCTCGATACCAGGGTTCTGGGACACTTGGCTTCAGTCCGCTTAGGTCACAGTTGGAGCCCTTCTGAGGAGCCAACCAGGATTCTCCACTGTTTCTGTTAGTGATACGTGCACCATAGTGCTATGAATGTACACTTCTGGCGTTATATACGCACTTTGATTATGATTAGTATTTGATGGATATGAACTGATGATGCGACTATTTTGTAATTCTGTATCTGGTTAGTATTGTTGCATTACTGGTTTTGTTATCACACTACTGGGATTTTTCTCACCCTTTGGGGCTGCAATTTTTATAAAATTGCAGGAGGACGAAAGAGCACATGAGGACGTGGTTATGTGGGTATTTGCTGTTAAATTGCTGCCACTTGGACTTTGCTGTTACTGTTTGTCTATTGGATGACTGTATAATTATTTTGAGGAGTTTGGATTATTTTTAACGCATGATTTAGCTACTGTTTTGTAGATAATCAGTTATACCTGGATAATCCTGGAAAA
>JAVKPL010003792.1:0-20519 GCA_032173675.1 Gastrolobium villosum
AAAATTCCTCTCTCTCTCTCTCTCTCTCTCTCTCTCTCTCTGCAACTTCTGCTATTGTTTTTACCAAAATATGTCTGGGCTTTTGAGATTGTTTGTGGGTATTGTGTTGGTGGGGTTGGTTGCTTCTGCTAAGTTTGATGAACTCTTCCAACCTGGCTGGGCTTTGGACCATTTCAGCCATGAAGGAGAACTCCTCAATCTCAAACTTGATAATTATTCCGGTAATTAACCATTTTCTGATTTCTTTGGTTCCAATCTCTGTACTTTCCTGTTTTTTCAAGCCACAATGCTGTGACATTTGCATAACATTCTTTCTTACCTTCGAAGCCTCTTTAAGTACTATCAAGTCTGATTTTGAACCTTTTTTTTGTTTATCTGATTCTTAATATAGTGGATTCAATAATAATGTTATTTGGGCGTGCCTATCTTTGCAAAAAATTGTTTCTTTTGTGTTATTTTTAACCAAAAATTGTGCCTTTTTTTGGACATTGCAGGTGCTGGTTTTGGATCCAAGAGCAAGTATATGTTTGGGAAAGTGACCATCCAGCTTAAGCTTATAGAGGGTGATTCTGCCGGAACCGTTACTGCTTTCTATGTAAGTGAAAATTAACCTTCATATGTTTTTTTATTTGCTCATGATGCTATTTTGCTATGTTCATACGGAGATTATTACTCACTAATTACTCATGTATGGGGATAATGCCTCTGTGGTCCCTATTCAATTATTTGCGTATTCAGCTCAATGCATTGAACTTTTCTCAAGTGGTACAGTACAGACAACTCTAACATGTATCCATGAATTGACTAGTACCTGAGCTTTTACTGCCAGCTACCTACTACTTCTAATCCCGTGAATTTGATGACATCAAATTGATTCTTGCATTTATTATATTTGTCCCCATCTTCAATCCTCTAACCAATGTTTGCTTTATTACAATGGGATCCCTTCATTTTGACATTGATCGTCCTAATGATCCTATGCAAATTTTTGCCACGTTTTGATAAGTGACTGTATGACTCTATTCCCAATAATTGATGGGTATCTTGAATGACTCTGATGTTGATGATGAATTCCTATGATGTAGATGTCATCAGACGGTCCAAATCACAACGAATTTGATTTTGAGTTTTTGGGTAACACAACTGGGGAACCTTACTCGGTCCAGACCAACGTGTATGTGAATGGGGTTGGTAACAGGGAGCAGAGACTCGACCTCTGGTTCGACCCCACCAAGGATTTCCACCACTACTCTATCTTTTGGAACCAGCGCCAAGTTGTGTAAGCACCTATTATCCATGTTACAATATGAATGTTATTAGACATAATATTACCAATCTATATACCATGCACATTATTTTTTTAGTATGGTAAGTGAAAGACTATTTATCAATACAAGTTTATAATTCTAATATTCAATATGTTACAATGTTCAGATTCCTAGTGGATGAGACGCCAATAAGGGTGCATACAAATCTGGAACACAAAGGAATTCCTTTCCCAAAAGACCAAGCCATGGGTATATATAGCTCTATATGGAATGCTGATGATTGGGCCACTCAAGGTGGTCGTGTGAAGACAGATTGGAGCCATGCCCCCTTTGTTGTCAAATATAAGGACTTTGAAATCAATGCCTGTGAGTGCCCCGTGCCTGTGACATCAACAGATAATGCTAAGAGATGCAGCAGCAGTGAGGATAAGAAGTATTGGTGGGACGAACCCACATTGTCCGAGCTCAGCTTGCACCAGAGCCACCAGCTTATGTGGGTTAGGGCTAATCATATGGTTTATGACTATTGCACTGACACTGCTAGGTTCCCCGTCACACCTGCTGAGTGTGTCCATCACCGTCACCAGTGAAGTAAAGGAACTTAAGGGAAGAGAGAGCCACGAATGAGATGAAAGAATTATGAACATGTCCTTCATGTTTCACCTTGTAATATATGTTTGCCATAGTGCTATGTGAAATCTTATTTTTCGTTGTTCCTTGTGCAATCCAATTTTATTCTTGTCGTCCCTTAATTTTATATTTTGAAGAAGAGAAATGTTGGATAGAATAGTAGAACCTACTAAGATTGGTTTTAAGATCTCGCATTCGTGTTGCAATGCGGACCAAGAAGATTAATTTGTTGTTTTATTATGGGAGGAGAAATGGAGAAGAGAAAAAAAATGTTTGGAAGATAAATAATTGAGAAGAGGAAGCCAAGCAGTGTGGGCCCCGAGATTTAAATTTCGAGGACCTAGATCTATGGGGTAATATTTGTTTCCAATCGTTCAAGATCTTTGGGTGGGGCGGGGCTTATCTAAACCAACCAAGGGGAAATTCCACGTAATGATATGCATAGGGGTGTGGATCCTCTCGTATGAAAAAATGATCATGTTATTTGATCATAACCACTCATTGATGATGAGATAAGGGAGAGAAAAATATATAATTTTTAAATGAGTGGTTATGATCAAATAACATGACTACGTGATCATTTTTTTCACATGAGAGGATCGATTCCGTATGCATGTAGTTTCAATAGAAGAAAAATGCCGATATTCGTTCCAAGATAACTTGTATCATGGTCTGAAGTTTAAGTCCCCGTTTTCCTTTCAAACTTTCATATTTGAATAGGGACAAATATTGATGATGGTCCTCGGTAGGTGCCTTCAAAATTACCTAGGGTTGTCTAACCGGACAACAACATGTGAAACCTTTGTTGCTAATTGCTGTTAATGTGGGTTGACCCCAATAATAATACTGATAATAGTTTACTTCATCGTATCAGGGCACTCGTGTGGGCCAAGAAAAACTAAGTGTTGGAGACGAGAAGGGTTTGATGGGTTTATCCAATTGAAATAGATGGTCCTTCAAAAATTACCTATGGTTGTCTAACAAACATGTGGAAGGGTATTCGCGGTCTGGATTGGATCGGTTTTAGAAGTAAAAATTATCCGATCCACAATCCCTTCGGTTTGACCATGTAATCATCCATTTGATTTGGACTTTTTTTCAAATCCGATCCGATCCAATACAATTTTTTTTGATTTGGATTGGATCGGTTTTCGATTTTTTGAAAATCTTAAAATTTGTTTCATGCAGATAATATTACAAAAGTATCGGTACACGATAATATAGTTTTTTTTATGGGGGGCAATGAGATATGAAACTCTACGCTGGTGGGTTAATGGGTCTTGGTTTAGAAATTTTTTAATTATGATTGGAGAAAGATCGAAGTAAAGAGGGGAATTAATATATTTGATCGGTTTGGATTGGATTGGTTTTTATTACGCAATCCGAAAACCAATCCAATCCAATTAAAAATTGCGATTTTTTTTTTTAGTTTTTGATTTTTCGGTTTTCGGGTAGTTCGGTTATCGGTTTTTTGGTTCGGTCACCGCGGTTTGGATCGGTTGATGAACACCCCTCTGTGGAACCTTGCCTACTAATTTCTATTAATTTGGGTTGACCCCAATAGTGTAATAATACTAATAATAATAGGTGAAGGATTCATTTACAATTTTTTTTTTTACAAATTACACTAAGTATGACCAGTCATACACTCTTAATTGAAGTATGACCGGTCATACTTAATGTAGTTTATAAGAGTTTGTAAACAAAAAATTTGTAAATATAATATTCCCAACTTATGTGTATCTCCAAAACAACTATCGATGGACGATGACTCAATAGGAAAAACACTTCTTCTCTTCTACCCATAACAGGAGAAGTGTTTTTTCCCCTAATAATATACCTTATCATATTAAGGCCCTCGTGTGTGGGCCAAGAAAAACTCTCTTTAACTGTAGAAGACGTTAAAAGTTATGATGGGTTTATCCAATTGAAATAGATGGTAATGGGCCATCCTAAATCAGGGCTGACATATGAAATTTGACACAGTCCCCTTTTTTAAGTCAAATGATTAGATGAGCTACAGGTAAAAGTAATACACGGATTCGTAACTCAGGGACAGTCAGGGTGCATAACATTATTTTGTATTGCTAATTATGCAACACCCCAATCTTTAACGTTGTTATATACTTAACACATTTTTTCTACAAGATAAGCCTACAATAATACAAGTTCATATTTCAATCGATATCCCAAAAATATTAACTCTGTATCCAACAAATAAATAAATAAATATTAATTAAAGAATGTTTACTTTGTGCATATACATGCAACTCTTGTCGTTATTTTAATGAAAAATATTTTAATCAAACCAAACAAGTATACATCTAAATATATGCATAAGTCATATCAAGCTAAAAAAATAATTATTTTTTCTATTTTCAAATAATGGCAAATATTTATAAATCTTTTACCCAGGATTTCTAAAAACTTGTTTTCTGGCGAACAAATTTGTTCTTCATCTGAATTTCTATTTTTTTCTGCTATTTATGAAGATTAATTCTAAAATTACAATTCTTAATTACTGCATTATAATTTGCAATCTAATGATTTTGCAGCTTGAGTTAAGCACTGGAACTGGTGTTATGGTTTCACACTAGCTTATCCATCTCTTGGTGAATTCATCCTAACTCACCTTGAAATTAAGTTATTGCTCTGCTCGCTTATGATTCTCCTCACGGTTGGCATCTGTCGACATGAAATTAACTTGTACAACTTACATCAAATAGAAGACTATTATCTTTTTACAATGCAATTGCCATTCATATTATGGTGCTTTCTATGATTTATGAGAAAAAATTTCTGCATGCAGATAAGTTATCTGCATTCATTCTCAAAACGACGTCGTTTTGGTATTGAAATCTTAAAAAATTATAAATATAAAGACTATTATAATTTCCAAAAAAAAAAACTATTATAACCCTGAAATAAATTAAAATTATAAAAACACAATATTTCCGCCCAAAATGATATCGTATTGGGCTTACTACAAATAACTTATGTGCAGTAATTTCGGAAAAAGCGAACCCTCCCTGTGTTTTATTTATGCGTGAAAAATATTCAATATGAACTCTAAGATACATACATCTTCCTTCTGCATTGACTCCTATTTTTAACATCTAATTTCCTAACAATTAATCTATATTGCAATATGAATTAGCAGGCAGACCATGAGATATTATGTATCTATGAAAAGTAGGTACAAGGAGTTACATTTTAAAAAGGGATCACCTGAAGATTCTCCATGGTAATGATTAGCTCTATATTGGCGCATGTCGTATTATATTTTAGTTGTAGAGTGTTTAGGGCTTTTAACCAGTCATTTTTGTTTTCTATTTACATTCATTGCCATATAATTCCTAGTTTTATCAAACTCATTAATTGTTTAGCTGCTAGAGAGATAATTTTTTCGTCCAAAAAAAAAAAATTCAGCTTATTGAGTCTGAATCAGATAATAATTTTAGCTGAACTGTGATCCTTTTTCTGGTTGAAATTCTTTTTCGCCAGCATAAGGGATGACCGCCATAATACAAGGAAAAAAAGGCATGTAATTTGAGTTTTTTTTTTTTTTTGTCCTTCATCAATTAATTAATAATCATTTTGTCCCCCATTCAAAACTATCTACTAATCCGTTCCTCTTTAATCGATTAATTTGAAGATTTAATCGATTAAATGGTCAAAATTGGTAAAAATAATTGACTTGAAGATTTAATCGATTAACTTTAATCGATTAACTTGAAGATTTAATTGATTAAATCTTCAATTCAACCATTTTTGCCAGTTTTGACCATTTAATCGATTAAATCTTCAAGTCAATCGATTAAAGAGGGGCAGATTGGTAAATAATTTTGAATGAGGGGACAAATGGTTATTAATTAATTAATGAAAGGTAAAAAGGCCAAATAGCCTGTAATTTGATCCATAAGTGAAATTATTAAATTGATAATTCGGTTCGTTTGTTCTGAATAATAATAAAAAAAAACAGAGATTGATGAATTCAGGTATTAAAAGTTGGGAAAAACTACTCTTATGCTACATGTGATAACTTTCTCTCCTACACACCCTTCGATAACTGTGCCACCTTTTTCTTTTCTTTTCTTTTTATTTTTCAGATGGTGGAGCCCACAAATTTATCTCTATAACATGAGATGATTTATCTCCTTTAACATGAGATTAATAAAACCCTTAAAAGATTGTGATGGATAAAAGTTATTTTTTTTAATCAAAACTACTTTAGATTAATAGTTTATAAGGTTTATAAACAAAGAGAAAATTATTTTTTAAAAGGATATAAGTTGTATTTTTTTAATTTTTTTACTCTATTTATTCCCGATAATACATAGTTATAATATGAAAAGCTTTTTTTTCTCTCTTCACTCACATCAACTGACATGTTAAGTGAAAAAAAAGAGTTTTCATATTATAATTATGTACTACTGGAAGTACATAAAGTGAAAAAACTAAAAGGATACAACTTACATATTTTAAAATGACACACACTAAATCCATAAATAAAATCTATAGAGTAAATATCATTTTTCGTACCTGACAATTTTCACGAAGCCTCTTTTTGTCCCCAACAATAAAAAGGCTCATTTTGGTCCTTAATTTTACAAAAATAGGGTCAAGTTTGTCCTTCCGTTAGTTGGCATCCAATGGCCCAACTAACGGAGCACAAGTGGAACGTTAGTTTGCTGAGTCACCGTTAAGTATGCCAGTGTAAGAACCCACACCGCTAATTAAGGTAATTAATGATTTAATTGTGATAATTAGGAAATAATTCCATAATTGACCCTAATAATTATTACGAGGCTTTAATAATTATAATTAGTGGGTAAGAATGCTGAAAGTCGCTTTTCGGAAGAAAAGTGCAGATACCGGTTCTGCTAGTCGGTATAAATGCGTACCGAAAAAGTATCCCGGAAAATTATAATAAGTGCATGATAATTATTAGAATAATATGTAGGACTTGTAAAATGAGTTTCAAGTCAAAATAATGAGATCAGATGCCATAACTGATACAGGCTATGGAAAAGCGCGTACTGGAAAGGTGCTCAGAAAAATAAAATAAAAATATGAAAATTCTTGTAAAATTGAGTAGGTTAAGATTCCAAAGTTTGGGATTAAAAAGCTAAGCGTAGCAATTAAAGCTAATATTGCGTGTTTTAGTGTTTTGGCTTTATATAGGCGCTTTAAGGCACAAAATCCTAGATAACTAACCTACCCTATGTGAAAGGAGTGTGGTGGCTGAGGAGCTTGTGCTCTCCTTCTTGTTTCTTCACCATTTTGGAGACCAAGTGTCTCTTTTGCTTGGTTTCTTCTTCTCCAAACACTTGGTTGAGTGAGTGAAAGGGTATAGAGTGCTTCTTGCTGGTTTGGGGGTGCTGTGAGAGGAGTTATTGTTGTTGTTTCTGACTTGGGGAAGGGTGTACACCTTTTGCTTGGCATTTGTGGTGTCAAGGAGTCACCTTTTGTTGCAAGAACCCTCCTTTGAGAAGCATTTTCGTGCAGTGTGTGGGAGGTCAGATTTGGGAGCTGGTTGTGAGCTCCAAGAGCTGTTTGGTTTCTATTTTGAACCTTTGGTGAGTTGCCTAACCTTGATCATGTGTTTTAATGGGTTAAAGGTGATATCTTTGCATGTTAATGGGTTAAGTAAGTAACCAACTGGTATGTTAACCTAAGTGGGTCTAAAAATGCATGCTTTAACGTGTTGAAGTGTTAAAAATGGAACCTTGGAAGGATATCTTCACGAAATGCAGAAACTGCATTCTGTCATGAAATATCCAGATATTTGTCGAGCAGATATCCGGATATGGGACCTTGATATTCGGATATTGTATATCCGGATATGATCAGTGAGATATCTGGATATTGCATATCCGGATATGCCACGAGGAATATCCGGATATTCTGGGATTTCGAAGAACATTAGCTTTACTGTGCAAACAGTAGGCTATTGGGGGTTTGTGGACCCTAGATTAAGGAAGTTGGACTTCTGTAATGAATGAACTAAGTCAGAATCAAGTGATTAAGGGTTTATGGCTTTGTATGGATGGAGCCTTAAGACAAAAAACGTAAAGGAAAGGCGTTGTCTTTAAGTTGTGTGCTTGAGACGCATGATTATTGATATAGTGTTGTTCCATAACAGATTGTGATTCTACTGTGTTTGGACTTTGAGCTGTGGACTCTTGGCTTTGGGTGTTAGCTTGCAAGGTAAGCTTTCGTGTCCTCGGTTTAGCCATGTTGTGGTTCCACCATGTTCCATGGGGATATGTTATATGCATGCTGTGTTGCATGCTTTTGAACATATGAAATGTTGATTGAACTTTACATGTAATGGTTTTTAATATGCATGTGTTGTTCCATCTTGACGGTAAGCCTGAGTATGTGGCGTCATACAATACGGTGATCCGGGGCGAATGCAAGTGGCGTCTTGCACTTTATGTAGGAGATAGACGTATTCCTGCATTTCTCTGGCCAGTAGAATAGTATTGACACACATGACATGATTATCTACTGCATTGCATTGTTTTAGAACTGATGATGGTGAACTGCTTTTAAGCTTATATTGCACATGTAAGTGAGCTTGGGGTGGAAGATCCTTGATGACCCTTTGTCTTACTGAGATTTCTTGTTTAGAGATCTCACCCCACGTTTGGGGAATGCTTATTTCAGGTTCAGGTAGTATGGGGGCTGATGTCTCTGGTGGCAAGAGTCCAGAGCATGATTGATGATTATTGTTATGACTGCCTTGATTATAGCATGACTGGATTGGATGCTGTTTATGTTTTTCGCACCTTTATTATTATGCTGTTGATGTTGAGACTGATGTTGGGCTTTGTTGCCTTATTTGTGTGAGCATGGGGTTTGTCCATGTCACTTTATGTTAGTACTTTCAGCTGAGTTGTATAAACTGATTAGTTGGTCTGGTCTACGTGTTATAGTTCCGTGACTAGAGACTTATGCTTATGTTGTTTATTTAATGAGGTATTTCAGTTAGCTATTTTATTGTAATTACATACGGGTAATGTTTTATTAACTGATTAATAAGCAAGTTGATAATGATAATGGAATCATAATTGAAAAGAAAAAGATATTACGCATTTTTAATTAAGCGCAGCTTAATACGATAGTATGATAACATTACCGGATATATACGGGGTGTTACAGCCAGTGTGGAAGTAATACGACGCCGTTTTGAACATGCCTTATGTCTTCTTAGTGTTTTGGACAGCTGACCCTAACATCGAAGGTCCTATTTGGTCCCTTACAAATCTATTGAGGCCCTATTTGGTCTTTAACACTAAAAAAATGGACATGTACACAGAAGTTGCAAGGCATATTGCAACAAACCACCAACCACAAACCTTTCAAACCACCATTGCAGCAATCCAATGGCCCTATTGCAAGCATCTTGTGAGCAAGAAGGTGTGAGTACCACTTTAACCCCTTGCTAAGGTTTGTGGCATGCCCTGACCAATCAGAAATGAAGAGAAATCTATTAAGGGAGAATTTTATAATCATTGTCCAAACTTCCGGAAAGGGTACATGTTACTTGCAACTCTACCAAGACATATATTGTTCTCAGTATATAGACAGACATAAGAGAGTCAACTGATTGCCATTGACAAATTAATAACATTCCAAAAAAAGTACAAATACGGCGTGTCCTCATTCCTTGCAATATCTAAATCAGGAATAATCATACAGTGATATGCTCTCATCATCCGATACACAAGCAAGCCGCCCACTTCACACATCATTACCTCTGGGTGGTCTAAATGCCTCTCCCCATAATTGGTCTGTATGGTTGCTCATTGTCTGCACAGACACCCTAATGTTAAGATCCCACAGCCTTACAGTTCTATCCCCTGAACATGTGGCAATGGTCACCCCATCAGGGCTCATATCCACACATAATACCCAACTAGCATGACCTGATATGGTCCCAACTAAAGCCTTCCCGTCAGCATCATACATGTGGACATTACCATCGTCAGAACCTGAAAACAGTAGTCTTGGATCATAAGGAGAATAAACAAGAGATCACACAGGCATGTTGTGGCCTTCAAGGTGATGCAAAGATCTGGCACTTGGTACATCAAAAACAGAAATGGTGCCATCCATTGAGCCACAAGCAAGTCATTTCCCATCAGGGCTCCATGTAACTGACAGGACAAATCTCTTGCTACTACTTTTGTCTGTAGGTTTGGGTCCTTCTGGACGAGGAATTGGTAGAGTTTCAATAAGATCCCATGTGGTAGTGTCCCAAAGCTTGACTGATGCACTACCTCCGCTAGCAACTGCTAGAATGGCACCCTGAAGGTAGAAAACTTTTGTTGATTAAATAACTATTGTATACTTAAAAGGATAGATAAAAATGTTCATATTTTATAGTATATCACAAGGCATCAAGGCAATTAATGATTTCTGCTATACTGCACATTCGTAGAGGAACATGTAATATTTTCATAAAAGGGCACATATTAAGTAAGACAACAGAACAATGTATTAAATAGTTCAAGTAGCTTATAGTGCAAAAAATGAGGAATTGAATAAATTCTTGTACGTAATAATGAGCTATTATGAGACTAAGTTTTCATGCTTAAAGTTAGTTTATACATCCTTAAAGAATGTTTGTGAAAAATATGTGGGTGAGTTTTCCCATACAATTTTTTCACGCAGGTCTCATCCCTGAATTTTTCACCCCATTTTTAAGGGTGTACCTAATGAACCTAAGCAATGGGGAAAGAAAGGGAAATGAAATGCTAAAATATTAAATACCAAGTATCTGAACATGAGAAACTCAAAGTATCAGGTAGAGTTGGAAAAGATGTACTTTGAAGAATAATTAACATGATTGGAGAATCAAACATTTACAAATCTCAAAATAATCATGAATGGCCAAATTACAGAAACTCTACATCATTGAATATGATAGTGGTGTTAGACAGAAAAAAAGGGTTAAGGGAACTGAAGATGTTTTAATAGCCGAAAAGAAACACGGTACAAACTCTGAGAATGTCTATGCAATGTTATGCCTGAGTTCCATGTGTTTTCTTCACAGATTTAATCCATACTTCCCTTTGTTTGATCTTGTTTATTGCTGAGGACAACAATTTTTAAATATGTGAATTGTTTCATATGCCTCTAGCATATGATGTTTTTAAGGCTTAAAAGAGCAAGAATTAAATCTATTTTGAAGTAAAAAAAGCTCATATTCGTAATAAAGTTGATAAACCGTGCTCAGACCTACTCTCACTGAAAAAAATTTATTTTGTAGGAATTTTTCGATGAAAAAGAGATCAATTAACCAGAGCAAAGTAAAGTAAACTTCAATCCTTCCACGCCAAGAGCGTTAGGTTGGCGCTAATGGCGCCAAGATCGATCCTGGAGTCCCTGTTTCAACGTGTTATTAGTGCGGGAACCACGCTAATAGGGCCAAAGGATCTTGAAGCTATTGTTTCACCACACTAATAGCGCAGAACTCGCATTAGAAGCGCGAGGATTACGAAAACAATCGCATCATTAGCATGATAGTGGCGCTACGAGCGCCAGAGCCAAAACCTAGTTTTATATCAATCGCGCTAGTAGCGCTAGAAGCACATGATTGTTTTAAGAGGAATCAAATTGTATCCGAAGGAGGATTCCATGCAAAGATTTCTTGGAGATTTGATGAATAATATAAAAAGGGAAACCAATCCCTTATGATGTATCTTTTGGCTGTGAAGAGCTTTTTGGGCTAAAGAGTTTAGAGAGCAATAATTGAGAGAATTCCTTGGGAACATCTATTGGAGATCAAGGATTCAGAGAGATTGAAGATTGAAGACCATTGACTTCCTTCTTCTTAATGACTTCTTTTACATTCTTTAATTTCTTTGTTTTAGTTAAGCCAACTATATCTGGCTAAGTTCTTTTTGTAGTTAGGATTATGGATCCGACGTGAATCCTATTTGTGGTTTAATTTGATTTCTTTAATAAATTGTCTCAGTTTATTTGTGTTTTAGCTTAAATGAATTTCAATATCCTTGTATGAACTGATCACTCTTATAGGGATTTGATGGTTATAGTTCACAATAGACATATTGAGATTTTAATCCTGATTGGGGTAAAATACCAATTCTTGTATGATCTAGACATAGACTTGCTTGAGTTGCAGACTTCATAATTCTTTACGTTTAAAGCTAACTCTGAGAGGAATCACTGAGATATTAGAGTTCTAATTGGAGTGAAGGGTTAAAGTCACTAAGACAATAGGATTTAACTAATTATTTTTAGAAGATAATTATCTGAAATATCTTAGATGAATTATTATTAAAATTAATTTAAACTACTCTAGGAGGATCTGAGGTAAAATAATTCCTAGCTACAATTTTAGTCATTAAAGTCTTAATTCGTTTTTACTTGTCTTTGTTCTTATTCTGAAATTATTATTAATTACAATTGTTTTTATTTTTATTTTAATTCAAAAACTATTCTCTACAACAAATTGATTTGTCCAAATTAGAGAGAATAGTGAGAATAATACTTGGTGTCATTAATTACCGTGGAAACGATATTTTATTGATTACTTTATTCCTTGTACTATCGATGTACTCAATTTTAAAGTAATACTTAGTTTGTTACAACATTTTCACGAGAACTTGATGTTATTCTATTATCAGTATTTCTATGATAATAATTCGTAGCTACTTTACTATTAGTGCTAAATCAATAAGAGAGTTTACGGTAGCAAATGAAAGATAACCAAAAAGCCAAAGTTGAACCAAGTTAGGACCACTCGGAGACAGAACCGGCCGGTTGAACTGAGTTAAAGACATTACGGAAGATGATCCCACTTCTCTGATCAAGCCTAAACTCTTTCTTTGAGGCCTCTTCCGGTAGATCCTTAGCTTCAACAACTCCAATCATTTTTTCTTAGCCATCCTGCTACAAAAGCCAATTTTGGGAAGACTTGGAGGAGGTTTTGAGGGGAATACCTCGAGAGGAGAAGATTTTCTTAGGAGGAGATCTAAATGGTCATGTTGGTAAAAGCAATGGAGGTTTTGATCGAATCCATGGAGGTTTTGGTTATGGGACGAGAAACGAGACTGGAGAAGATGTCTTGAATGTTGCACTAGCCTACGATTTGATGTTAGTGAACACCTTTTTTCAAAAAAGGGAGTCACACCTAATCACTTATCATAGTGGCCAAAATCGTAGTCAGATTGATTTCTTTCTGGCTAGAAGAGAAGATAGAACTTCTTGTGTCGACTGTAAGGTCTACCCTGGAGAGTGTGTCGCTACGCAACATAAGCTGGTAGTCTTGGATGTTCGGTTCAACAAAGTACTTACAATGAAGAAGAGGGCTCAGAACCCAAGGATAAGGTGGTGGAAGCTTAAGGAGGGAAAAGAGAGAGAGTTCAAGGAAAGAATGTTGCACGATGGACCTTGGGCGTTTGATGGAGAAGTAAATGCAATATGGAATGAGATGGCTAAGTGTATTCAAAATTTGGGAAGGAGGGTGTTGGGAGAAAGTAAAGGAAATGGATTTCATACAAAGGAAACATGGTGGTGGAATGGAGAGGTGCAAGAGGCAATTAAATATAAGAAGGAGTGCTTTAGATCTTTGCATAAAGGTCCCAGTGAAGAGAACTTGCAGAAGTTTAGATTGGCGAGAAAAAATGCAAAGAAAGCAGTGCGAGAAGCTAGGGGCAAGGTTTTCGACGAGTTGTATAAAAATCTTGGGAGCAAGGATGGTGAGAGAGGTATTTATAAACTTGCAAAGATAAGGGATAAGAAAAGTAAAGACCTCACCCAAGTTAGATTCATCAAGGATGAAAATCAAAAACTTCTGATGAGAGATGAAGATGTAAATGAAAGATGGTTGAACTACTTTAACAAGCTGTTTAATGGGGATGGAGATACAAGCGAGGTGGACTTGGAGGACGCGTATGATGATATGAATAGAAGATTTGTACGCAGAATTAATACACATGAAGTTATGGAGGCTTTAAAGAGGATGAAGACTAATAAAGCCTTGGGGCCTGAGGGTGTCCCTATTGAAGTGTGGAGAGGCCTAGGGGATGTGGCAATAAAATGGTTGACCAATCTTTTCAATAAGATTCTCCTGACAAAGAAGATGCCTGATGCTTGGAGGAAAAGCATGATTGTGCCTATCTACAAAAACAAGGGAGATATACAGAATTGTTCAAACTATAGAGGCATTAAGCTAATGAGCCATACTATGAAGTTGTGGGAGAGGGTTATTGAACATCGTTTGAGGAGAGATACCAAGGTTTCTGTAAATCAATTTGGATTTATGCCAGGAAGATGTACCATGGAAGCCATCTTCTTGACGCGACAACTTATGGAAAGATACCGAGAAAAGAAGAAGGACTTGCATATGGTGTTCATAGACCTTGAGAAAGCATACGATAGGGTTCCAAGGAAAGTTTTATGGTGGGTTCTGGAGAAGAAAAAGGTTCCATCAAAGTATGTAAAGGCAATCCAGGATATGTATGATGGGGCTACTACATGTGTAAAAGCTTGTAACGGAACATCAAGTTATTTTCCTATCACGGTTGGTGTACACCAAGGGTCGGCTCTAAGTCCTTATCTTTTTGCCTTAGTTATGGATGAACTAACAAAAGATATTCAAGAGGAAGTGCCATGGTGTATGCTTTTTGCAGACGATATTGTGCTTATTGATGAGAGCAAGGAGGGTGTTAATAGAAAACTTGAATTGTGGAGAAGCACATTGGAATCCAAAGGATTCACATTAAGTCGAAGCAAGACTGAGTATCTGAAGTGTGAGTTTTCTCTGGTACGAGATGGGGACCAAGAGCCCGTGCATTTAATTGGTCAAGAGGTACCCAAAAAAGATGCTTTTAAATACTTAGGCTCCATTTTACAAAAAGGTGGAGAGATTGATGAGGATGTTAATCATAGAATCAGAGCAGGGTGGATGAAATGGCGCAGTGCATCTGGGTTTTTGTGTGACCGCAAAATCCCCCTTAAGTTAAAAGGAAAATTCTATAAAACGGCAGTAAGACCGGCAATGCTATATGGAGCGGAATGCTGGCCAGCACATAGGCAACATGAGCATAAGATGGGAGTAGCAGAGATGAGGATGTTAAGGTGGATGTGTGGTTACACAAAAATGGATAAGATAAGAAATGAAGATATTCGACGAAAGGTCGGAGTAGTACCGGTTGCCGAGAAGATGAGAGAACATAGATTGAGGTGGTTTGGGCACGTGATGAGAAGGCCCCTGGATGCTCCTGTAAGAACAAAAGTTTGTTACCAAGAGCTCAACACAAAAAGAGGCAGAGGTCGGCCGAAACTTACTTGGGGGAAGGTAGTAAAACAAGATTTAATGGAGTGGGATATAGATTGGAGGACGGTATGTCTTAGAACGGAATGGAGAAAAGCTATAAGTATGGTGGAGGATTAGACCCGTGGTTATTCCTATGTTCCAGATGGTCCCTTTTTAGTCATTTTCCCCCACTTCTTCTTGTCCCTTTCTTTTTCACTTTTATTTATTTATATATTCATATACATATATATATATATATATATATATATATATATATTTATTATTATTTTTATTTATTTATTTATTTATTTTCAACATTTTTATATCTTTCATGTGGGTTCATCTACTACCGATCCCAATTAATTTGGGATAAAGATGATGTTGATGTTGATGTTGATGTTGATCCTGCTACATTAGCCATGGCGATCCAGTGGTGCACATGGGTTATCTTCCTTTGGTGCGGACAAAAGGACGTTGAGAATAGTGATGAATTATGACACAGGACAAAATACAAAGGTTTAATAATTATGTTTTTGAATGAAGAAATATATTTGGCAGAACAATCAATATAATACAATTTTAAAAAATTATTGATATAAATATTTTGAAAATTATAATTAAAGTAATATAAAGGTACGAAGCATGTATTGATAAATGTGTTCATATTATTTCAACCACAACCAGTTTTCTACCCTTTTTTTTATTATTACTACATACACTGAAATCCCTCGCGCGTTCCGCGAGGTGCCACCAGAGAGGTCAAGTTGCTATGGTGCAACTGGAGAGAGAATTTATCGTGGGGCGGGACTATCATTTTTTATGTGGTCCTTTAGTGGTAAATGAGAGGGTAAAATTCAAAAAGAAAAAAAAAATAGCAACGGTAAAGAGGGAAAGAAAATATTAGTGTTGTGAGAGGAAAGACCAAATCATTGGATGGTCCTGGAGTATAAAAAATATTTCCGCAACTGGATAACAACCTACTGTCATTTCAATGAATCAATCCGGGGCATAGGATAAAAAACTAACTAGCGCTGGAAGGTGACGTAAATTTGGAAGTAGAGGTAAGGGATGTTTCTTAAAATAGCAAAGCAAACACTGTAGTGCAACTGTGCAAGATTATATCCTATAAACGTTGGGGTTTAATATGATCACAAAAAATTTTCTACACACATAACATTTTGTAGGACCCGTATCTTTTGAAACAAAAAAAATACTGCACGTAAAACAAATCTCTATGACATAAGAGATTCAGTTCTCCTACCAACTAACTTTTATAAAACCCATAAATCTTGAGAGACGGTCCCTCAAACAATCAGTTCACACGGAAGCAGTGTTGTTGGCTGGCACGCATATTTTTATCGGTCGGCAAACACAACAAATAAATTGAGTCTTCTTCTATAAGAAACGCAGCAAAATGCATGAAGCGAAAATGCAAGAACAGAGATGAGAAGAAGAAAAAAACACTCAGTAAGTTTAACGTGAAAAACTTTTCTAACATAGATGGAGAAGAAAAAAATTACGAAACATCAATCCAAAACAAATTTCCATTAATAGCATACAAAGAAATCAAACTTCTCTAGAGTCTCACCGTGTGATAAATATTATATTCATGCGACTCATGTAATTGAAAGTGATCTAATTATACCAATTTAATAAATATTTTTTGAACTATATATATCACATTGATATTTTTTTTTATTGTACTATTATAATGAATGCGCCACACATATATAGTGAAATTTGCATTAACCTACTCAAGTATCTTGTGTCCTTTTGCCTCCCTTCCCTTTTGCACGATGTTGCAATTTGTCCTTGCAATTTGTTGAAATTTGCCTCCCTCCCCTTTTGCAAGATGTTGCAATTTGTCCTTTTGCATTCACTTATTTTTTCTGTTTTCAAAACAGACCCATCCTTATTATTATTATTATTAGGGATATATTTTTCTTATGTAATAGGAAAAAAGTTATCTCATGTTGTAGAAATAAAAGTATAAGTGGGACCGACAGGTAAGAGGAGAGAGAAAAAAGAGTGGTGGGACCCAACATCTTTTTGTGTGTGTAGGAAAATTGTTTATCTCATGTAAAATGAGATAAACAAAACCCTTATTATTATTATTATTAAAGGAATGTTATATTTACAATTTTTTATTATTTACAATCTCTTATAAATAACTGATTTTTGTCAATTTAATAATTATAATTTATTGAATCATATTAATTAATTAATTAGTTATTAATTCTTTATAAATTATAACTATGATATTGTTTATCAAAAATAAAATAAAAAATAACTATGATATTTATAGAAATCGTCAACCTATGCATGAGGCAGGTCCTATTTAGTTCTAGGCACCCAAAACCCCGTAGGAACTAGGAAGAAGGAGAAGAAGAAGAAAAAGCTTTAGAAATGGCTATAACTACATCATGTTTATTCTCCACTGTTCAACTCTGCTGCTACTCGGTTTCCTCTCACTCCTTCCTCTTAGCCTCACGCAGGTCCTTCATTTCCTGTTCCGCTGACGACAACTGCTTACCTTCAGCTAAATCAAATGGACAAGTAAGCTCTAACTCTTTCCTCTGCTTTTTCCCATGTATTTTGGCATTCAAACAGTTTTGGTTCAGCATGAACCTTCATTCATAAACTAAAAATCTATGTTAGGAATTAATTAATGCAAAAAAGACCAACCAGTACAACGTCATGAAGAACCAAATTCAACTACTCTAGAGGCTTGAAGGAGGGTTATTGTAACGTAAAGTCAAGCTCAATATTTTTTTCCCTACACATTGCTTCAATTCTTTCTTTTGCTACCCCGATACATCTTCAAAGTCAAGCATGAAAGGAGAGAAACTCTAAACCCAAGTTTTTGGCTCCATTTGATTTATGTTTTGCAAAACAGTTTTTTAGTTTTCAGAACAAAAAAAATTAAAAAACTCGTTTGGTAAGAGATGTTTTGTAAAAAAATGTTTTGAAAATTACAACTATTTTTTTAGTTTTAGAATCAAATTTAGAGAACATGTCTGAGTTGTTTTTATTTTTTGTTTTGGTTTTTAACTTAAAAAAAATAAAAAACAACTGTTTCCATAACTATTTTACAAAACAGTTTTAAGAAAAAAAAAAATTAAAAGAGAATAAAAAAGAACCTTTGTTTTTGTTTTTTTTTCCTTCTCTCCAAAAGAAACACCGTGAAGAACACAAACAACACCACAAAACCCATCCTACTCCACCCTTACACCAAGAAACAAGGACACTCCAATCGCATATGGCTTCTAGCTTTGTCAGTTGTTACTGATAGGTGTGTGGTTTGTTAAGAGTGATTCGATTTGGACAAATCAAACTCGTTTCAAATAGTGGGTTGCTAAACCAATTTGTAGAAAATAGTTCAATTCTAAAATTCTATTCGAAAAAATATGGCGTGTTTGGATTCAATTCATAATTTGATTAGGTTTTTATTTTCAAATTTTTTAAAAGTGGGTATGATTTGATTCGGTTTAATTTTTAGCTCAAATTGAATTGAATCATTAAAGTGGTTCCGTTTAAAAACCCAATCAATTTTGAAAAAAAAAAAATTGGTTCATCAACCAATTCAAAATAAAATGATTCCATTTTTAAATCCGTTCTAAAAATATAGGCTCTGTCTGATTACTATTTTTAAAAATAGTTTTCTAGTTTTCATAACAAAAAAATTCGTTTGGTAAGCCTGTTTTGTAAAAATAGTTTTAAAAATTGTAACTGTTTTTTTTTTTTTTTAGAATCAAATTTAAAGAACATGTCTGAGTTGTTTTTGTTTTCTGTTTTGATTTTTAATTTTCTAAAAAAAATATATATATAGAAAACAACAGCTTCTATAATTATTTTACAAAACAATTTTAAGAACAAAAAAAACCAAAACATAATCAAACAGGCCCATAATTTTTTTATGCAATTTTTCTCTAATTCGATTCACTTAGGGTCAATGTTGTCAAACTTACTCGAGTTTCTACATAGAAACGAAAAAGGGTGGTAGAATCGTAAAACGTAGAAATGACACGAAACGTAAAGTTTTTACTTTCTATTACTTAAGGTCAAGATACAAAATTATATATATGCATATAAAAAAAATATCACATAAAAGTGTGTTGAGCCACTTATCTATCTAAAATGGAAAAAAAAATTGATAACCAAGTATCAAACTTATAAACAGTGATAACTAACAAGTAATGGATAACTAACATGCTCTAACTGCTTCATACACTCCGCAGATTTTGGATCGTCGCTCATCAGGATGTAATTCCACTTTTTTCAATGCATACAATGATCCAAAAACACAAAACGATTCTCATAACATAACTTATAATAGAATTGTAGCTTTATAAGACGTAATTATAAAAGACATATATCCAAATAAAAAGATATCAAGATAATGTGCGTATGATTCGGGGAAAACAAAAATTGGGTTCTTTTTAAATTCTTTTTTTTGTAAATCTTTTTTTTATTCGTTTTAAGTAAAAAACGGTCAAAACGTAAGTTTTTACCGTTTTTACATGGCGTTTTTACCAGTTTTTAACAAGGACCATTTTTACTTACGTTTTAACTCGCACCACTCTAGTAAAAATGTAAACACGTAAGTTTTTACAACAATGATTAAGGTTGTTTGGTATGGAGATTTTTTTAGAAATCTTGAGAAAGTAGGGTGGGACAAATTTTTTTTCCAACGTTTCATATGAGGAAACTGAAAATATTTCTGGGAAATTTTTTTCCCCATTATTTCAGTTTTAACTACATAATCCCAAATGAAAATACCATTTGATACATGATTTTATTTTCCTAGGGAATCATTATAATTAACTCAACATTCCTGAAAAAAATTGGATCTACAAACACTTTTTCGTAACTTATTTGGGAATTTTTTTTCCACTATATTCCTAAAAATCTTTTTTTCCTAATAAAAAAATATTTTCTATACCAAAACCCCCATCATTTTTTTCGGCTCCTAGTTGTTACCATTATTTCCTTATCACAATCATTTACACAATAGAATCCACATGTAAACATGGGGTTTATCATCATCATTTAACATGATCATAAAAATTTTCTTACACTCATGACATTTTGTGGGGCTCGTTGCAAAAAAAAAAAACTCCAACACCCAAAATGAATCTCTATAACATAACACAATCAATTTTCCTATAACATAATTCTTATAAGATCTTTAAACATGAGAAAACACGTGAGGAAAGGGTGGCTTGGTATGCATAGAGAACATAGTACATAACCATATACGACAAGAAAGCTTCACAGTTCACAACCAAAAAGAAGTAAGAAAAAGTTGAAAATTCCTTACAGTTGCA
>JAVKPL010003793.1:0-20247 GCA_032173675.1 Gastrolobium villosum
CTTCTTCGGAATCCATTTTCCGTCGAAAAACTTCACAAAATCAATTTCTTTTGCATTTATTTTATTCATCCGTTTTCGACGGAATACATTTTTCGTCAAAAATCTTCAACGGAATCCATTTTTCGTCGAAAAATTAATAAAATCAATTTCTTTTGCATTTATTTTATTCATACATTTACAACTGAATTCATTTTCCGTGAAAAATCTTCGACGGAATCCATTTTTCATCGAAAAAGTTCATAAAATCAATTTCTTTTGCATTTATTTTATTCATCCATTTTCGACGGAATTCATTTTCCATCCAAAATCTTCGACGGAATCCATTTTCCGTCGAAAAACTTCACAAAATCAATTTCTTTTGCATTTATTTTATTCATCCATTTTCGACCGAATTCATTTTCCGTCAAAAATGTTCACAAAATCAATTTCTTTTGCATTTATTTTATTCATCCGTTTTCGACAAAATACATTTTTCGTCAAAAATCTTTAACGGAATCCATTTTTCGTCGAAAAACTTCATAAAATCAATTTCTTTTGCATTTATTTTATACATCCATTTTCAACGGAATTCATTTTCCGTGAAAAATCTTCGACAGAATCTATTTTCCGTCGAAAAACTTCACAAAATCAATTTCTTTTGCATTTATTTTATTCATCCATTTTCGACGGAATTCATTTTCCGTCAAAAATCTTCGACGGAATCCATTTTTCGTCGAAAAACTTTATAAAATCAATTTCTTTTGCATTTATTTTATTCATCCATTTTCGACGGAATTCATTTTCCGTCAAAAATCTTCGACGGAATCCATTTTTCGTCGAAAAACTTCATAAAATCAATTTCTTTTGCATTTATTTTATTCATCCATTTTCGACGGAATCATTTTCCGTCAAAAATCTTCGACGGAATTTATTTTATTCATCCATTTTCGACAAAATCCATTTTCCGTCGAAAAACTTCACAAAATCAATTTCTTTTGCATTTATTTTATTCATCCATTTTCGACGGAATTCATTTTCCGGATTTTTCATAAAATTCATTTTCAATTTCGCATTTAATTCATTTTCCTTCAACGGAATCCATTTTCCGTCGAAAAACTTCACAAAATCAATTTCTTTTGCATTTATTTTATTCATCCATTTTCGACGGAATTCATTTTCCGTCAAAAATCTTCGACGGAATCCATTTTTCGTCAAAAAAACTTCATAAAATCAATTTCTTTTGCATTTATTTTATTCATCCATTTTCGATGGAATTCATTTTCCGTCAAAAATCTTCGACGGAATCCATTTTTCAAAAATCTTCTACGGAATCCATTTTCCGTCGAAAAACTTCACAAAATCAATTTCTTTTGCATTTATTTTATTCATCCATTTTCAACGAATTCATTTTCCGTCAAAAATCTTCGACGGAATCCATTTTCCATCGAAAAACTTACAAAATCAATTTCTTTTGCATATATTTTATTCATCCGTTTTCGAAGGAATTTATTTTCCGTCGAAAATCTTAAACTCGTCAAAAACTTCATAAAATAATTTCTTTTGCATTTATTTTATTATTCCATTTTCGACGGAATTCATTTTTCCGTCAAAAATCTTCGACGGAATCCATTTTCCGTCGAAAAACTTCACAAAATCAATTTCTTTTGCATTTATTTTATTCATCCATTTTCGACGGAATTCATTTTCCGTCAAAAATCTTCAACGGAATCCATTTTCCGTCGAAAAACTTCACAAAATCAATTTCTTTAGCATTTATTTTATTCATCTATTTTCGACGGAATTCATTTTCCGTCAAAAATCTTCGACGGAATCCATTTTCCGTCGAAAAACTTCACAAAATCAATTTCTTTTGCATTTATTTTATTCATCCATTTTCGACGGAATTCATTTTCCGACAAAAATCTTCGACGGAATCCATTTTCCGTCAAAAATCTTCTTCGGAATCCATTTTCCGTCGAAAAACTTCACAAAATCAATTTCTTTTGCATTTATTTTATTCATCCGTTTTCGACGGAATACATTTTTCGTCAAAAATCTTCAACGGAATCCATTTTTCGTCGAAAAATTAATAAAATCAATTTCTTTTGCATTTATTTTATTCATACATTTACAACTGAATTCATTTTCCGTTAAAAATCTTCGACGGAATCCATTTTTCATCGAAAAAGTTCATAAAATCAATTTCTTTTGCATTTATTTTATTCATCCATTTTCGACGGAATTCATTTTCCGTCCAAAATCTTCGACGGAATCCATTTTCCGTCGAAAAACTTCACAAAATCAATTTCTTTTGCATTTATTTTATTCATCCATTTTCGACGGAATTCAGTTTCCGTCAAAAATGTTCACAAAATCAATTTCTTTTGCATTTATTTTATTCATCCGTTTTCGACAAAATACATTTTTCGTCAAAAATCTTTAACGGAATCCATTTTTCGTCGAAAAACTTCATAAAATCAATTTCTTTTGCATTTATTTTATACATCCATTTTCAACGGAATTCATTTTCCGTGAAAAATCTTCGACAGAATCTATTTTCCGTCGAAAAACTTCACAAAATCAATTTCTTTTGCATTTATTTTATTCATCATTTTCGACGGAATTCATTTTCCGTCAAAAATCTTCGACGGAATCCATTTTCCGTCGTAAAACTTCACAAAATCAATTTCTTTTGCATTTATTTTTTTCATCTATTTCCGACGGAATTCATTTTCCGTCAAAAATCTTCGACGGAATCCGTTTTTCATCGAAAAACTTCATAAAAACAATTTCTTTTGCATTTATTTTATTCCTCCATTTTCGACGGAATACACTTTTCGTCAAAAATCTTCGACGGAATCCGTTTTTCATTGAAAAACTTCATAAAATCAATTTCTTTTGCATTTATTTTATTCCTCCATTTTCGACGGAATTCATTTTCCGTCAAAAATCTTCGACGGAATCCATTTTTCCTCGAAAAACATCATAAAATCAATTTGAATCCTCCGTTTTCCGTAAAAAAAACTTCACAAAATTAATTTCTTTTGCATTTATTTTATTCATCCATTTTAGACGGAATACATTTTTCGTCAAAAATCTTCGACGGAATCCGTTTTTCATCGAAAAACTTCATAAAATCAATTTCTTTTGCATTTATTTTATTCCTCCATTTTCGACGGAATTCTTTTTCCGTCCAAAATCTTCGACGGAATCCATTTTCCGTCGAAAAACATCTCAAAATCAATTTCTTTTGCATTTATTTTATTCATCCATTTTCAACGGAATTCATTTTCCGTAAAAAATCTTCGCAAAATCAATTTCTTTTGCATATATTTTATTCATCCGTTTTCGACGGAATACATTTTTCGTCAAAAATCTTAACCGGAATCCATTTTTCGTCCAAAAACTTCTTAAACTCAATTTCTTTTACATTTATTTTATTCATCCATTTTCGACGAAATTCATTTTCCGTCAAAAATCTTTGACGGAATCTATTTTCCGTCGAAAAACTTCACAAAATCAATTTCTTTTGCATTTATTTTATTCATCCATTTTCGACGGAATTCTTTTTCCGTCAAAAATCTTCAACGGAATCCATTTTCCGTCGAAAAACTTCACAAAATCAATTTCTTTAGCATTTATTTTATTCATCTATTTTCGACGGAATTTATTTTCCGTCAAAAATCTTCGACGGAATCCATTTTCCATCGAAAAACTTCACAAAATCAATTTCTCTTGCATTTATTTTATTCATCCATTTTCGACGGAATTCATTTTCCGACAAAAATCTTCGACGGAATCCATTTTCCGTCAAAAATCTTCTTCGGAATCCATTTTCCGTCGAAAAACTTCTCAAAATCAATTTCTTTTGCATTTATTTTATTCATCCGTTTTCGACGGAATACATTTTTCGTCAAAAATCTTCAACGGAATCCATTTTTCGTCGAAAAATTAATAAAAACAATTTCTTTTGCATTTATTTTATTTATCCATTTACAACTGAATTCATTTTCCGTTAAAAATCTTCGACGGAATCCATTTTTCATCGAAAAAGTTCATAAAATCAATTTCTTTTGCATTTATTTTATTCATCCATTTTCGACGGAATTCATTTTCCATCCAAAATCTTCGACGGAATCCATTTTCCGTCGAAAAACTTCACAAAATCAATTTCTTTTGCATTTATTTTATTCATCCATTTTCGACGGAATTCAGTTTCCGTCAAAAATGTTCACAAAATCAGGTTCATTTGCATTTATTTTATTCATCCGTTTTCGACAAAATACATTTTTCGTCAAAAATCTTTAACGGAATCCATTTTTCGTCGAAAAACTTCATAAAATCAATTTCTTTTGTATTTATTTTATTCATCCATTTTCAACGGAATTCATTTTCCGTGAATAATCTTCGACAGAATCTATTTTCCGTCGAAAAACTTCACAAAATCAATTTCTTTTGCATTTATTTTATTCATCATTTTCGACGGAATTCATTTTCCGTCAAAAATCTTCGACGGAATCCATTTTCCGTCGTAAAACTTCACAAAATCAATTTCTTTTGCATTTATTTTTTTCATCTATTTCCGACGGAATTCATTTTCCGTCAAAAATCTTCGACGGAATCCGTTTTTCATCGAAAAACTTCATAAAAACAATTTCTTTTGCATTTATTTTATTCCTCCATTTTCGACGGAATACACTTTTCGTCAAAAATCTTAGACGGAATCCGTTTTTCATTGAAAAACTTCATAAAATCAATTTCTTTTGCATTTATTTTATTCCTCCATTTTCGACGGAATTCATTTTCCGTCAAAAATCTTCGACGGAATCCATTTTTCCTCGAAAAACATCATAAAATCAATTTCTTTTGCATTTATTTTATTCCTCCATTTTCGACGGAATCCATTTTCCGTCGAAAAACTTCAAAAAATCAATTTCTTTTGCATTTATGTTATTCATCCATTTTAGACGGAATACATTTTTCGTCAAAAATCTTCGACGGAATCCGTTTTTCATCGAAAAACTTCATAAAATCAATTTCTTTTGCATTTATTTTATTCCTCCATTTTCGACGGAATTCTTTTTCCGTCCAAAATCTTCGACGGAATCCATTTTCCGTCGAAAAACATCTCAAAATCAATTTCTTTTGCATTTATTTTATTCATCCATTTTCAACGGAATTCATTTTCCGTAAAAAATCTTCGCAAAATCAATTTCTTTTGCATATATTTTATTCATCCGTTTTCGACGGAATACATTTTTCGTCAAAAATCTTAACCGGAATCCATTTTTCGTCCAAAAACTTCTTAAACTCAATTTCTTTTACATTTATTTTATTTATCCATTTTCGACTGAATTCTTTTTCCGTCTAAAATCTTTGACGGAATCTACTTTCCGTCGAAAAACTTCACAAAATCAATTTCTTTTGCATTTATTTTATTCATCCATTTTCGACGGAATTCTTTTTCCGTCAAAAATCTTCAACGGAATCCATTTTCCGTCGAAAAACTTCACAAAATCAATTTCTTTAGCATTTATTTTATTCATCTATTTTCGACGTAATTTATTTTCCGTCAAAAATCTTCGACGGAATCCATTTTCCGTCGAAAAACTTCACAAAATCAATTTATTTTGTATTTATTTTATTCATCCGTTTTCGAGGGAATTCATTTTCCGTCAAAAATCTTCGACGGAATCCATTTTCCGTCAAAAATCTTCTACGGAATCCATTTTCCGTCGTAAAACTTCTCAAAATCAATTTCTTTTGCATTTATTTTATTCATCCGTTTTCGACGGAATACATTTTCCGTCAAAAAACTTCACAAAATCAATTTCTTTTGCATTTATTTTATTCATCCATTTTTGACGGAATTCATTTTCTGTCAAAAATCTTCGACGGAATCCATTTTCCGTCGAAAAACTTCACAAAATCAATTTCTTTTGCATTTATTTTATTCATCAGTTTTCGACGGAATCCATTTTCCATGGAAAAACTTCACAAAATCAATTTCTTTTGCATTTATTTTATTCATCAGTTTTCGACGGAATCCATTTTCCATGGAAAAACTTCACAAAATCAATTTCTTTTGCATTTATTTTATTCATCAGTTTTCGACGGAATTCGTTTTTCGTCGAAAAACTTCACAAAATGAATGTCTTTTGCAATTTATTTTATTCATCCGTTTTCGACGGAATTCGTTTTCCATCAAAAATCTTCGACGAAATCCATTTTCGTCGAAAAAGTTCACAAAATCAATAGCTTTTGCATTTATTTTATTCATCCATTTTCGACGGAATCCGTTTTACGTCAAAAAATTTCACAAAATCAATTTCTTTTGCATTTATTGTATTCATTCATTTTCGACGGAATTCATTTTCCGTCAAAAATCTTCGACGGAATCCATTTTTCGTCGAAAAACTTCACAAAATCAATTTCTTTTGCATTTATTTTATTCATCAGTTTTCGACGGAATCTATTTTTCGTTTAAAAACTTAACAAAATCAATTTCTTTTGCATTTATTTTATTCATCAGTTTTCGGCGGAATCCATTTTCCGTTGAAAACTTCACAAAATCAATTTCTTTTGCATTTATTTTATTCATCAGTTTTCGACGCAATTCTTTTTCCGTCGTAAAACTTCACAAAATCAATTTCTTTTGCATTTATTTTATTCATCCATTTTCGACGGAATACATTTTCCGTCAAAAATCTTCGACGGAATACATTTTCCGTCAAAAATCTTCGACGGAATCCCTTTTCCGTCGAAAAACATCACAAAGTCAATTTCTTTTGCATTTATTTTATTCATCAGTTTTCGACGGAATCATTTTCCAACGAAAAACATCACAAAATCAATTTCTTTTGCATTTATTTTATTCATCCATTTTCGACGGAATCCATTTTTCGTTGATAAACTTCACAAAATCAATTTCATTTGCATTTATTTTATTCATCAGTTTTCGACGAAAATCTTTTTCCGTCAAAAAACTTCACAAAATCAATTTCTTTTGCATTTATTTTATTCATCCATTTTTGACGGAATTCATTTTCCGTCAAAAATCTTCGATGGAATCCAATTTTCGTCGAAAAACTTCACAATATCAATTTCTTTTGCATTTATTTTATTCATCAGTTTTCGACGGAATCCATTTTCCATGGAAAAACTTCACAAAATCAATTTCTTTTGCATTTATTTTATTCATCAGTTTTCGACGGAATCCATTTTCCATGGAAAAACTTCACAAAATCAATTTCTTTTGCATTTATTTTATACATCAGTTTTCGACGGAATTCGTTTTTCGTCGAAAAACTTCACAAAATGAATGTCTTTTGCAATTTATTTTATTCATCCGTTTTCGACGGAATTCGTTTTCCATCAAAAATCTTCGACGAAATCCATTTTCGTCGAAAAAGTTCTCAAAATCAATAGCTTTTGCATTTATTTTATTCATCCATTTTCGACGGAATCCGTTTTACGTCAAAAAATTTCACAAAATCAATTTCTTTTGCATTTATTGTATTCATTCATTTTCGACGGAATCCCTTTTTCGTCGAAAAACTTCACAAAATCAATTTCTTTTGCATTTATTTTATTCATCAGTTTTCGACGGAATCTATTTTTCGTCTAAAAACTTAACAAAATCAATTTCTTTTGCATTTATTTTATTCATCAGTTTTCGGCGGAATCCATTTTCCGTTGAAAAACTTCACAAAATCAATTTCTTTTGCATTTATTTTATTCATCAGTTTTCGACGCAATTCTTTTTCCGTCGTAAAACTTCACAAAATCAATTTCTTTTGCATTTATTTTATTCATCCATTTTCGACGGAATACATTTTCCGTCAAAAATCTTCGACGGAATCCCTTTTCCGTCGAAAAACATCACAAAGTCAATTTCTTTTGCATTTATTTTATTCATCAGTTTTCGACGGAATCATTTTCCAACGAAAAACTTCACAAAATCAATTTCTTTTGCATTTATTTTATTCATCCATTTTCGACGGAATCCATTTTTCGTTGATAAACTTCACAAAATCAATTTCATTTGCATTTATTTTATTCATCAGTTTTCGATGAAAATCTTTTTCCGTCAAAAAACTTCACAAAATCAATTTCTTTTGCATTTATTTTATTCATCCATTTTCGACGGAATACATTTTCCGTCAAAAATCTTCGATGGAATCCAATTTTCGTCGAAAAACTTCACAAAATCAATTTATTTTGCATATATTTTTTTCATCCGTTTTCGACGGAATCCATTTTCCGTCGAAAAACTTTACAAAATCAATTTCTTTTCCAATTTATTTTAGTCATCCATTTTTGACGGAATTCATTTTCCGTCAAAAATCTTCGACGGATTTCCTTTTTCGTCGAAAAACTTCACAAAGTCAATCTTTTTTGCATTTATTTTATTCATCTGTTTTCAACGGAATCTATTTTCCTTCGAAAAACAACACAAAATCAATTACTTCAGCATTTATTTTATTCATCCGTTTTCAACGGAATCCATTTTCCTTCAAAAAACAACACATAATCAATTTCTTCTGCATTTATTTTATTCATCCATTTTTTATGGAATCCATTTTCCGTCAAAAAACTTCACAAAATGAATTTCTATTCCATTTATCTTATTCATCCGTTTTCAACGGAATTCATTTTCCGTCCAAAATCTTCGACGGAATCCATTTTTTCTCGAAAAAAATTACAAAATCATTTTTTTTTTGCATTTATTTTATTCATCCGTTTTCGACGGAATTCATTTTCATTTAAAAATCTTCGACGAAAATCACTTTCCGTCAAAAATCTTCGACGGAATCCATTTTCCGTCAAAAAACTTCACACAATCAATTTCTTCTGCATTTATTTTATTCATCAGTTTTCGACGAAATCCATTTTCAATCGAAAAACCTCACAAAATCTATTTCTTTTGCATTTATTTTATTCATCAGTTTTCGACGGAATCCATTTTCCGTCAAAAAACTTCACAAAATGAATTTCTGTTCCATTTATCTTATTCATCCGTTTTCAACGGAATTCATTTTCCGTCAAAAATCTTCGACGGAATCCATTTTTTGTTTAAAAAAAGTACAAAATCATTTTTTTTTTGCATTTATTTTATTCATCCGTTTTCGACGGAATTCATTTTCACTTAAAAATCATTGACGAAAATCACTTTCCGTCAAAAATCTTCTACGGAATCCATTTTCCGTCAAAAAACTTCACAAAATCAATTTCTTCTGCATTTATTTTATTCATCAGTTTTCGACGAAATCCATTTTCCATCGAAAAACCTCACAAAATCAATTTCTTTTGCATTTATTTTATTCATCCATTTTCGACGGAATCCATTTTCCGTCAAAACACTTCACAAAATCAATTTCTTTTGCATTTATTTTTTTCATCCATTTTTTACGGAATCCATTTTCCGTCGAAGGAATCCATTTTCCATCGAAAAACTTCACAAAATCAATTTCTTTTGCGTTTATTTTATTCATCAGTTTTCGACGGAATTCGTTTTCCGTCGCAAAACTTCACAAAACCAATTTCTTTTGCATTTATTATATTCATCAGTTTTCGACGGAATCCATTTTCCGTCGAATAACTTCACAAAATGAATTTCTTTTGCATTTATTTTATTCATTAGTTTTCGACGAAATTCTTTTTCGATTGAAAAACTTCACAAAATGAATTTCTTTTGCAATTTATTTTATTCATCCGTTTTCGACGGAATTCGTTTTCCGTCAAAAATCTTCGACGCAATCCATTTTCGTCGAAAAACTTCACAAAATAAATTTCTTTTGCACTAATTTAATTCATTCTTTTTCGACGGAATATGTAACAGCCCGTTGTACACCGGTATTGTTCACATTGATTATGATATTAAGCGCAGTTACAATCACAGTGATTGGGTTAATTAAATTACGGGCAAATTTTTCTTTTTATCATATCCCTTTTCTTACATCAATACATCTTCCGTAATCAATTAAAACAACACTATAATTGTAAATGCAATACGCGGAAGCATACATTTCTCTAACATCACTAATCATTCTTTTTATTCAATTCATTTAAACTCACCATCTTACACTCACCTTTTACCAAGTTATAGTCCTTTATGTTGTCTACGCGTGGTTTCAAACCACGTATCATTTGGAGTTCTACCCATCAAGTTAAGCCCCTTTCTTTTAGTCTAGAAAAACCTGAATTTTCAAAAATTACACTGTGGTAATCGATTACCAGTGGGTGGTAATCGATTACCACCTGTCAAAAATGAGGCAGTAGCCAATTTTCTCAATCCTCTGTTCTGGTAATCGATTACCAACTTTGGGTAATCGATTACCTCACATGGTAATCGATTACCAAAGGCCAGTAATCGATTACCAGTGAAGACAGTAGCCAATTTTTCGTCCCCTGTTGCATGGTAATCGATTACCATGCTTGGGTAATCGATTACTATGCAGCAAAATGACATATTACAGCAGTTTTAAGCCCAAGAAAGGTTGTGTAATCCATCCCTAACCCCTTGGTACTCCACACAACACATAATCATGTCCTAATGTAGGCTCTAGGCCCTTCCATCATCCAATTTCCTTAAAACATGCATCATTTACAAAGTCTCCAAATAATGGCCATTTACATACAAATATGGACCATTTTTACAACATGACTACCAAGACTTCAAGGCTATGAATGTGGCAATGGACAAGTCCCATGCTCACTCAAAATATACAGTTATCCATGCCATGAATAATGAAACATAAACAAGACTTAGCATATAATCATGAACACTAACAAAAGCATGGAAATAACATCATGCAATATGTTCATGACCTAAGTCTCAAAATACTAATGGTATGCTATGTGCACTCCATAACTCCTCCAAAATGTCATGCAATCCCAATGCACCGCATGCCAATCCAGTGTCCACTATACGGGCTTCTTGCCCGAAGCTCCTCCCGGCTCATAGTGACCTGAAATGTGGTCCCCCAAACACGGGGTGAGATATACGGATATATCTCAGTAAACCAATGGAGCTAGAGGCTCTCTCCACTCCATGGCTCACTAAAATGTACAAATATGACATAATGTAATATGCAAGTAAAACAATATCACCATCCAACTAGAGACAACCCAAGAACATCCACTCATGGATTCATGTTCAAGGACTCCATCATATAACTCCCGAGACAGTCCTGGCGCCTCTCCCATGGTTGAGAAGACTCCATGGCAATACCCAACCGGAACTCCTCATGAGCCCTATCCGGCGGACGTCCCACGTTTGGATCATCCTGGCGCCGCTCCCAGAGTCGACTCCACGGCAAAACCCGACTGGCGTTCTCACAAGGATGAACCCAGCGGATGTCCAAACTACACTCGTCAACTGGCCAGTGACCAAACAATTTTCACACAATACAAGCAATATGCATACAAGCACACAATCACATCATGTCATAACCACATATTCCAACCACAACCTTCCTCTAGGTGTGGTGGAGCACACTAGGGATTAAACCCAAGTTCCAAGAGTTTACCTCAATACTTAGCAATCCGTTCCAAACGTATGCTCCAATTCAACTTTTCACAATACCGTCCGTGTGAGGCACCCTACAACAATCATCAAATCCAAATTACACCAGAACTCATTTTTCATGAAATTTCCTCAAATTCGCCTAAGTTAAAAACCCATATTTTTCACCAAAATTTAACATAGCATTTCTAGCTTACAAGCATGGTTCTAAGGCCTTTTCATCTAATAGCATTTTTCCATTTGGGCTCTCTATCATCACACATCTAAAATCAAAGGTTTAAAGCATAAATTCCTAGATCTATGAATCCAACCATAAAAATACCACAAATATACTCACAATGTGTTGTATGATCACCACCAAGGCTTCACTAAATCATTAGAAGATCAAAACTCCAAGAAATCTCCAAGAACTCAAGTGGGTCGGATCTGACTTTGCTCAAAACGCGGCCAAGGAGGTGGATTCAAGGCTTCTAAGTGTTACCAATGGCTTTGGAAGGTTGTTTACGATAGATTTCAACACCAAAATCAAGCGATTCGGTGAAGAAATGAAGAAATGGGAAGAATGGAAGAAATGTGAAGAAAATGGTGGTTTTGGTCCACTTGCAGGGGCTGTGCGCGAGGGAGAGAAGAAAAAGAGAGGAAAGAAAGAAGAAAAGGAGGTGGGGCCAAGTGACTTCGGTCACACGGGTCCCACACGCGATCTAACTTTCACTCCGATAAAATTTCCGATCATAAATTCTTAATTTACATATTTTTCCAGTCCATGACATGTTTTTATTTCTCCGAAATGTTGATAAAAATTTCACACCTATCGGTACACCCACACCACAGTATTTTAACACTTAAAAATCACTATTCATCAATTTTTCCCAAATTTGCCTATTCACTCAATTTTCCGCCCTGATTCCATTTCCAGTATTACTTTTGTCATCTGAAATCTCTAACTCAGTATTTTTGCCTCATAACACACGGTTGGCAAATTACCATTTTGCCCTTTTTCCCAATTTTGGCATTAATTCACGGATTTTCACTAATCCATCAACTTTCTTTTCACAATATAATATTAAAATACACATTTAAATATTTGAGGTGTTATAGAATACATTTTCTGTCAAAAATCTTCGACGTAATCCATTTTCCGTCGAAAAACTTCTCAAAATCAATTTCTTTTGCATTTATTTTATTCATCCATTTTCGATGGAATTCATTTTCCGTAAAAAATCTTCGACAGAATCCATTTTCCGTTGATAAACTTAACAAAATCAATTTCTTTTGCATTTATTTTTTTCATCCGTTTTTGATGGAATTCATTTTCAGTAAAAAATCTTAGACGAAATCCATTTTCCGTCAAAAATCTTCTACGGAATCCATTTTCCGTCGAAAAACTGCACAAAATCAATTTCTTTTGCATTTATTTTATTCATCTGTTTTCGACGGAATCCGTTTTCCGTCGAAAAACTTCACAAAATCAATTTCTTTTGCATTTATTTTATTCATCTGTTTTCGACGGAATACATTTTCCGTCAAAAATCTTCGACGGAATCCATTTTCCGTCGAAAAACTTCACAAAATCAATTTCTTTTGCATTTATTTTATGCATCCATTTTCAATGGAATTCATTTTCCGTCAAAAATCTTCGACGGAATCCATTTTCCGTCAAAAATCTTCCACGGAATCCATTTTCCGTCGAAAAACTGCACAAAATCAATTTCTTTTGCATTTATTTTATTCATCTGTTTTCGACGGAATTAGTTTTCTGTCGAAAAACTTCACAAAATGAATTTCTTTTGCATTTATTTTATTCATTCGTTTTCGAAAGAATCCATTTTTCGTCGAAAAACTTAATAAAATTAATTTCTTTTGCATTTATTTTATTCAACCATTTTCGACGGAATTCATTTTCCGTCAAAAATCTTCAACGGAATCCATTTTCCTTCAAAAATCTTCAACGGAATTCATTTTCCGAAGAAAAACTTCAAAAAATCAATTTCTTTTGCGTATATTTTATTAATCCGTTTTCGACGAAATTCTTTTTCCGTCGAAAATCTTCACAAAATAATTTCTTTTGCATTTATTTTAGTCATCCGTTTTCGACGGAATAGCTTTTTTGTTAAAAATCTTCGACGGAATTCATTTTTCGTCGAAAAACTTCAAAAAATCAATTTCTTTTGCATTTATTTTACTCATCCGTTTTCGACGGAATTCATTTTCCGTCAAAAATCTTCGACGGAATCCATTTTGCATCAAAAATCTTCTACGGAATCCATTTTCCGTCGAAAAAAATCAAAAAATCATTTTCTTTTACATTTATTTTATTAATCCATGTTCGACGGAATTCATTTTCCGTTGAAAAACTTCACAAAATCAATTTCTTTTGCATTTATTTTATTCCTCCATTTTCGACGGAATTCATTTTCCGTCCAAAATCTTCGACGGAATCCATTTTCCGTCGAAAAACATCACAAAATCAATTTCTTTTGCATTTATTTTATTCATCCATTTTCAACGGAATTCATTTTCCGTCAAAAATCTTCACAAAATCAATTGCTTTTGCATTTATTTTATTCATCCGTTTTCGACGGAATACATTTTTCGTCAAAAAGTCTTAACCGGAATCCATTTTCGTCGAAAAACTTCATATAATCAATTTCTTTTACATTTATTTTATTCATCCATTTTCGACGGAATTCTTTTTCCGTCAAAAATCTTCGACGGAATCTATTTTCCGTCGAAAAACTTCACAAAATCAATTTATTTTGTATTTATTTTATTCATCCGTTTTCGAGGGAATTTATTTTCCGTCAAAAATCTTCGACGGAACCCATTTTCCGTCAAAAATTTTCTACGGATTCCATTTTCCTTCGAAAAACTTCTCAAAAACAATTTCTTTTGCATTTATTTTATTCATCCGTTTTCGACGGAATACATTTTTCGTCAAAAATCTTCAACGGAATCCTTTTTTCGTCGAAAAATTAATAAAATCAATTTCTTTTGCATTTATTTTATTCATCCATTTTCAACGGAATTCATTTTCCGTCAAAAATCTTCGACGGAATCCATTTTCTGTCGAAAAACTTCATAAAATCAATTTCTTTTGCATTTATTTTATTCATCCATTTTCGACGGAATCTGTTTTCCATCGAAAAATTTCACAATATCAATTTCTTTTGCATTTATTTTATTTATCCATTTTCGACGGAATTCATTTTCCGTCGAAAAACTTACAAAATAAATTTCTTTTGCATTAATTTAATTCATCCATTTTCGACGGATTACATTTTCCGTCAAAATCTTCGACGGAATCCATTTTCCGTCGAAAAACTCACAAAATCAATTTCCTTTGCATTTATTTTATTAATCCGTTTTCGACGAAATTCTTTTTCCGTCGAAAAACTTCAAAAAATCAATTTCTTTTGCATTTATTGTATTCATCCGTTTTCGACGGAATTCATTTTCCGTCATAAATCTTCGACGGAATCCATTTTCCATCAAAAATCTTCTACGGAATCCATTTTCCGTCGAAAAACTTCAAAAAATCAATTTCTTTTGCATTTATTTTATTATTCCATTTTCGACGAAATTCTTTTTCCGTCGAAAAACTTCACAAAATCAATTTCTTTTGCATTTATTTTTATTCATCCGTTTTCGACGGAATACATTTTTCATCAAAAATCTTCTACGGAATCCATTTTTCGTCGAATAACTTCATAAAATTAATTTCTTTTGCATTTATTTTATTCATCTATTTTGGACGGAATTTGTATTCCGTCCAAAAATTTCACAAAATCAATTTCTTTTGCATTTATTTTATTCATCCATTTTCGACGAAATTCATTTTCCGACAAAAATCTTCGACGGAATCCATTTTCCGTTGAAAAACTTCACAAAATCAATTTCTTTTGCATTTATTTTATTTATACGTTTTCCATGGAATTCATTTTCCGTCAAAAATCTTCGACGGAATCCATTTTCCGTCAAAAATCTTCTTCGGAATCCATTTTCCGTCGAAAAACTTCACAAAATCAACTTCTTTTGCATTTATTTTATTCATCCGTTTTCGACGGAATTCATTTTCCGTTAAAAATCTTCACAAAATCAATTTCTTTTGCATTTATTTTATTAGTCCGTTTTCGACGGAAAACATTTTTCGTCAAAAATCTTCGATGGAATCCATTTTTCGTCGAAAAACTTCATAAAGTCAATTTCTTTTGCATTTATTGTATTCATCCGTTTTCGACGGAATTCATTTTCCGTCATAAATCTTTGACGGACGGAATCCATTTTCCGTCGAAAAACTTCACAAAATCAATTTCTTTTGCATTTATTTTATTATTCCGTTTTCGACGAAATTCTTTTTCCGTCGAAAAACTTCACAAAATCAATTTCTTTTGCATTTATTTTATTCATCCATTTTGGACGGAATTCATTTTCCGTCCAAAATCTTCGACGAAATCCATTTTCCGTCGAAAAACTTCACAAAATCAATTTCTTTTGCTTTTATTTTATTCATCCATTTTCGACGGAATTCATTTTCCGTCAAAAATGTTCACAAAATCAATTTCTTTTGCATTTATTTTATTCATCCATTTTCGACAAAATACATTTTTCGTCAAAAATCTTTAACGGAATCCATTTTTCGTCGAAAAACTTCATAAAATCAATTTCTTTTGCATTTATTTTATTCATCCATTTTCGACGGAATTCATTTTCCGTCAAAAATCTTTGACAGAATCTATTTTCCGTCGAAAAACTTCACAAAATCAATTTCTTTTGCATTTATTTTATTCATCCATTTTCGACGGAATTCATTTTCCGTCAAAAATCTTCTTTTGCATTTATTTTATTCATCCATTTTCGACGGAATCCGTTTTCCGTCAAAAAACAACACAAAATCAATTTCTTTTGCATTTATTTTATTCATCCATTTTCGACGGAATTCATTTTTCGTCAAAAATCTTCGGCGAAATCCGTTTTCCGTCGAAAAACTACACAAAAACAATTTCTTTTGCATTTATTTTTTTCATCCGTTTTCGACGGAATTCATTTTCCGTCCAAAATCTTCGACGGAATCCATATTTCCGTCGAAAAACTTCACAAAATCAATTTCTTTTGCATTTATTTTATTTCCATTTTTCCATTTTCCGTCCAAAATTTCGACGGAATCCAATTTTCCGTCGAAAAACTTCACAAAATCAATTTCTTTTGCATTTATTTTATTCATCCATTTTCGACGGAATTAATTTTCCGTCAAAAATCTTCACAAAATCATTTTCTTTTGCATTTATTTTATTCATCCGTTTTCGACGGAATACATTTTTCGTCAAAAATCTTCAACGGAAACCATTTTTTGTCGAAAAACTTCATAAAATCAATTTCTTTTGCATTTAATTTATTCATCCATTTTCGACGGAATTCATTTTCCGTCAAAAATCTTCGACGGAATCTATTTTCTGTCGAAAAACTTCACAAAATCAATTTCTTTTGCATTTATTTTATTCATCCATTTTCGACGGAATTCATTTTCCGTCCAAAATCTTCGACGGAATCCATTTTTCGTCGAAAAACTTCACAAAACCAATTTCTTTTGCATTTATTTTATTCATCCATTTTCGACGGAATTCATTTTCCGTCAAAAATCTTCGACGGAATCCATTTTTCGTCAAAAAACATCACAAAATCAATTTCTTTTGCATTTATTTTATTCATCCATTTTCGACGGAATTCATTTTCCGTCCAAAATCTTCGACGGAATCCATTTTCCGTCGAAAAACTTCACAAAATCAATTTCTTTTGCATTTATTTTATTCATCCATTTTCGACGGAATGCATTTTTCGTCAAAAATCTTCGACGGAATCCATTTTCCATCGAAAAACCTCATAAAATCAATTTCTTTTGCATTTATTTTATTCATCCATTTTCGACGGAATTCATTTTCCGTCAAAAATCTTCGACGGAATCCATTTTCCGTCGAAAAACTTCACAAAATCAATTTCTTTAGCATTTATTTTATTCATCCATTTTCGACGGAATTCATTTTCCGTCAAAAATCTTCACAAAATCAATTTCTTTTGCATTTATTTTATTCATCCGTTTTCGACGGAATACATTTTTCGTCAAAAATCTTCGATTGAATCCATTTTTCGTCGAAAAACTTCATAAAATCAATTTCTTTTGCATTTATTTTATTCATCCATTTTCGACGGAATTCATTTTCCGTCAAAAATCTTCGACGAAATCTATTTGCCGTCGAAAAAATTCACAAAATCAATTTCTTTTGCATTTATTTTATTCATCCATTTTCGACGGAATTCTTTTTCCGTCAAAAATCTTCGTCGGAATCCATTTTCCGTCGAAAAACTTCACAAAATCAATATCTTTTGCATTTATTTTATTCATCTTGTTCCTTTTCCTTTTTCCTTTTTATCATATTCATATATATAGCGCATATAACGCCTTTCCTTTTCATCATATTCATATATTGCGTATATAACGCCTTTCCTTTGCGCTTTTAGCACCGTCGTGCGCGCACTTCACAGTGGAATCAAAATATACCTTGGCACCTGAGCTCCATGTGGATTCCAACTGTGGGCCTATGCGGACTGATGCCAAGTGTCCCATACCCCGGTACCTTGGGGATGCCTATATGATGCTTGCTCAAACACATGGTCCTGTACATAACTATTATAAAAAGCAAACCTATATGCTCTTGGTACATGCATGCCATGCTATGCTTTCACACACAAAACGTACAAAAATGCGGTATGATGTAAGGTGCATGCTTATATACCTTTCATATAGCCATCACGGCACATATACTTTTCATATGCGTTATGCTGCCACATAACGTCTTTACCTCATAATCATATAGCCATCACGGCACATTTTTGGCAGTTTCCTTTCATCATAAGGAACATAATACTTTTACGGAATATGGAGCATCATGTCACAATTTTATACCAGTAGTCAATAGTCACATTAGGTAATATCGCCTGACACTTACCTTGTGTGCCTTAAACAATACCAAACAGCAGCGAAGTATCTCACTTCTTAAGCGTACCTAAATCAATTACAACCAATCATTTACAGCGGCGATTTACAGCAGAAACAGTGAGCACACAGCAGCGTTTTACAGTGGGAAAACAGTGAGCATACAGCAGTGTTTTACAGCAGAAAACAGTGAGCATACAGCAGCGTTTTACAGCAGAAAACAGTGACGTTTGTTCTTAAAACAGTGAGCAGAAAACAGTGGGTTGTTCTTTAAAAATAGTGGGCAGAAACAGTGACGTTTTACTTAAAAACAGTGGACAGAAACAGTGACGTTTTACTTAAAAACAGTGGACAGAAACAGTGATGTTTTACTTAAAAACAGTGGACAGAAACAGTGACGTTTTACAGCAGAAAAACAGCAGCACCTTACAGCAGAACAGTGAACGTTTTAAAACAGAAACAGTGACATCTTGGACCTCAAAACAGTGGCAGAACAGTGGCATTAGACATTGGCATTTGAATGTTAAAACAGTGACATAATCAATGGCATTTGAACCTCAAAACAGTGGCATAAGTAGTGTTATTTGTGCATCAAAACAGTGGCATGAATGGTAACATTTAATCATTAAAACGGTGACATTAGTGGTGATATTTGCACATCAAAAACAGTGGCAAAGGGAGTGGTTTTTGAACATTAAAACAGTGGCATGAATGATACATTTGAACATCCAAAACAGTGACACAGGTGATGATTTTTGAACATTGAAACAGTGGCATAATTGGTGATTTTCGGACATCCAAAACAGTGGTATAAAGAGTGGTGTTTGAACATCAATATGGTGATTATTTTATGCAGAAACAGTGGCTCATTAACTACTAAAACAGTGAGTAGTTTGGTGCAAAACAGTGACATATGTGGCATTAAAACAGTGAGCATTTTATGCAGAAACAGTGGCATGTGAGGTACTAAAACAGTGAGTATTGTGTGCAGAAACAGTGGCATCAAATGGTGATCTTGTCCAACCGAAACAGTGGCATATGCATCCTCAAACAGTGGTAGATTCATTGAGAAACAGTGGCATATATATCCTCAAAACAGTGGCACATCCACACATAAACAGTGGCATATTTCTTAAGCATAACCATGGGACTTTCATGCATACAAATCCTCATAAAATAGCTCCATCCTTATTCCTTTACCATACTCATTCAAGAATCCAAAACATATTCAAAGAGACATTCAAGAACACACATGATTACACACCATGAAAGAGGTCTACGTTCTAGGCTTACCTCTTGTAGCACACACTTCTTGCTCACACACCACACCTTTCTAGTTCTACCAACAACAAGTCCACACTTCCGAGGAGATGATCTATGCGCATAAATGGTGAGGAGAAACAACTTGGACAGCTTCCAAAGGTGAGGACTAGGCTGGACAGTGAGGGAATGAGAGGAGAAGGACTTGCACTTGCTTGGTGTTCTTGAGCCACGGTTTGAGAGTGTGAGGGAAGGTAAGTTACCAAGGTTTTTCTTTCTCCAAGAGGGCTTGTATGTTCGGCTAGAGAGTGAGGAGGAGGAGGGGATGTTGGCTGCACTTGTGCAAAGTGGGGAAGGCCTCTTGTTGTGCGTATAACTTAAAGGAAAAGTGAGGGGAGGTTGCAATGATAACAAATCTGATTACTTGTGAGGATGGAGCTGCAAACTTGGTTGAACAAGCAAAGGGTTGCTTCTAATATACACTATGCACATG